>PYAF01004289.1:3331922-3353292 GCA_007407185.1 Glycine tomentella | reverse complement strand
TTTTGATTGATAGTGTCTTATTTTGTGTGTGTGATACTTTTGATGCTTATGTAGATAAGTCAACATGGCTCATCATGAAGATTCAAGTGCATGGAATTCGAGTAAACCTCACCCTAAGCTCAATGAAAGAATTCTGTCTTCTCTGTCACGGAGAACTGTTGCTGCTCACCCCTGGCACGACTTAGAGATTGGTAAACAGGCCCTGATTGTTTTGGATTTTATTTTTAATCACTTTTAATTACAATGAAACATGGTTTATTTTTTCAAAGAAAAAACCTATTTTGTTTGTTTTCCCCTCAATGATGGAGGAGTTCCTCTTTAGTTTTTTCAATAAGACATCTTTCCACTGATGTAGCAATATTTGACTGAAAACTATCAAATGCTTTTGTGCACATGCAGGGCCAGGAGCTCCAGCAGTTTTCAACTGTGTAAGCTTTTACTCTATTGTAACTTAATCGCAAATCTTAGGAAAAACTTTATCAGAAGATTTTTTGCAACATCATGACCAACTTAGTTTTGGGGCTTATAATGAAATCCTCATTTTATGACTCGAATTGAGGTTGTGCTTAAATAAGGAGAAACCACTTGCTGTCTGAAACTACAAATCTTACATTTCGCCTACATTGATTATTCCATTGAACTCTTGTTTCTAGTGAAATAAATTGATTTCAATGGCAGGTGGTTGAAATTGGCAAAGGCAGTAAGGTTAAGTATGAGCTGGACAAGACAAGTGGACTTATAAAGGTGTGGTTGCCATTTTCGTGCATTCCTCTTCTTCCATTCCATATGCTTGATATATTTGCAAAATATGAAAGACTTTCTTTTAATAGCATAGTATTCTCATTTACCATTTCGAAGTTTATCATTTCTACCTGTCTGTACTGAAGCATAACTAACTCACTAACAAATG
Source organism: Glycine tomentella (assembly GCA_007407185.1). NCBI lineage: Eukaryota > Viridiplantae > Streptophyta > Magnoliopsida > Fabales > Fabaceae > Glycine > Glycine tomentella. The sequence goes on along the minus strand of PYAF01004289.1, from coordinate 3,352,382 downwards.
TGCTGATCAACCCAACTTAGGTTGATCGGATTCTTTACTCATCAGTTGTCTACCCACACAACTATGGTTTTATCCCAAGAACCATTTGTGAAGACAGTGATCCTATGGACGTGCTGGTTCTAATGCAGGTAGCAATGCTTAAAAAATTATTGTTTCTGATGTTGAACAGAAAATGTTTGTTTCCAGCCAAAAGTTCAACTGTATTAAAATTTGAACTTTTATTCTGAGAAGGAACCCGTGCTTCCTGGTTCCTTCCTTCGTGCTCGTGCTATTGGACTAATGCCTATGATTGACCAGGTAAAAGTTTCCTCCTCCTTGCTTTCTGTTTTTCATTTGCATTGGGACAATGAAGAAGTGAGGGTCTATTCTGAAAAAAGTTAAAAGGCTACCCGTTAAGCATTTTTAATTATTTAGCTGATTAGTTAATTATTTGCTCCTCTCCTAGTGGTAGTGTATTGGACATCAAAGTCTATTGAATTGATAAAAAACATTGCCCTACCTTGTTAGTTGATATGACATGCTGAAATTTGTCACCATTAACCTTTCAAACCCTAGTCCAATTTTAGCTTGGACAGTGTTATGATTGAGATGGAGGTTCATTTCTTGGGAGCAATGAATAAAATTGACGGTTGCAAGGGACATTGTTAAATGTTTGTCAACACGGCTTTAAGGATCTGACTGCAACTTATGTTCACTTTATATTTCACTTGTCTTTCAACTTGGCATAAATTCGAATAATTTTGTCACCACTTAAAGTACAAATTTGGAGAAAAATTATATTTTCTAACAAATTCTGCTACAGGGTGAGAGGGATGACAAGATCATAGCAGTTTGTGCTGATGACCCTGAGTTCCGCCATTACACAGACATCAAGGAGCTTCCTCCACATCGGCTTGCTGAAATCAGAAGATTCTTTGAGGACTGTATCCTGTTATTTGCACTTATGCATAAACCGCATGCATCTCTGTACGTAGTTATTGACAATTAATTATTAGTTTTCTTTTACAATAAAGCCTATAGAACGTTCGGGCCAATATAAAAACTTTTACTTTCACATTTTCTATCTCGTAACATGTACGGCAAATGTCTAATGGATTACCAAATACACTCCAATTCTCCCATAGGTTTTGATGACCATTTAAATAACTTTCTTCTATCAATGCTATCAATGCCACATCCCCTGGTTTCAGTGGTTTGCTGCATGTTTCCTTAGCTTGTCACACTAGACAAGAAGAATGAGAACAAAATAGTTGATGTTGAAGACTTTCTACCAGCTGAAGCTGCCATTGATGCCATCAAGTATTCCATGTAAGCTATTTTCCTTTACCGTGAGTCAAATTGTGTCTATTTTTGGATTCTTGGCACTAATTTGAATGATTAATTTATTTTTCTTACATGGATGTTTCCTTTTGCAGGGACTTGTATGCTGCTTACATAGTTGAGAGCTTAAGGCACTAAATTCTTTAGAAAGTGAATAGCCAATTTCAATGATCTCCAATTATGTAAAATGTGAATGAAACTCCATAAACATTCTGATTTCCGTGCCGTTCTGTTATGGCACTAGTGCTGCCTCGGTTCTTGACACAACAGTGTCTAAAACTTTCTGCTTTGGAATGCGGTTGTACTGCCACTCAATAATGAGTTCGTTTCTAGTATTGAAGAGTCCTTTGTTTGGTATTGGAGAAATAGTAACACATGAATGAATTTTCAGTTAAGCAAATTCCTCCAGTTTTATTGTAGGTTTGGTTTTACTTTTGATAAAGTTACAAATAATAGTTTGTGTTTTTCCTTAAATTTGACATGAAAAGATGGAGACTTGGATTGAGTACGTATGTCCTAGTCCTATTATATCAACTTGACCAAAAGTAAATTCTAATGTCCTTTTTTTAAAAAAAAATCAAATTCTAATAATGTCTTTAAATTATAGAAATAGTCAATTGTGTTTTGTTTATCAGTTTAAGAACGAGTTTAAATTATATTTTCGACTATTTCAACACAAGTTAACATAAACTATTGCAATTATACCTTTTTTATAATTGCATAAAATCATTTGCAATTATGAAATGTTATGATGTGGTCCTATTATAAATGTCACGATATATAGACATATTTCATATTAATATTTGTCCTTTTTATTTTATTTTACAATAACAACATTGAAATTAAAACTTAAACCCTCAAATATACTATCAAAGCCGTGTCCTAATTTTTGGTGTGAATCCTATTATCCTAAAAAGTCGTATATGATATTTAAAAATCAATAATTTTCATATTGCTTTGTTAACTAATTATTTAATTGAAAAAATGATGCCAATAACACTTGCCTTTTAACAACAACATTATTTCTTTCAAAAATGCCGTTTTTTTGTTCTAACAACACTTGTTAGTTTTTATTAAAAGAAAATGAAAGGAAGCCAGTAGCAAGTGGCTATGCAGCTTTTTTTTATTTTTAATAATTTTTAAATAAAATGCAATTCTCATAAAACGTAAAAAAAAATGCCCAGAGCAGGTAAATCTAATTTCTAAATCTAAGCCTTTTTTATTTAACAGAAAGAAGTAATCTAGTTTATATAAAATGAATGTAAATTGTAAAATGATTTCCAAAATTTAGCAGTGTTGTAATTGAAGTGGGAACAAGATTAGGTGGCGAGTGAAGAATAGAGAAGCGAAGATCGGTGAAGGAGTGAGGTAGCAACAGCACTGCCACTACCAATAGCAGAATGGGAACCTTGGGCAGAGCTTTCTACGCCGTCGGATTTTGGATCCGCGAGACCGGCCAAGCCATCGATCGCCTCGGCTCTCGTCTCCAAGGCAACTACCTCTTTCAAGAACAGCGTAAGTTTTACCTTCACTTCTCCATTTCCATTTTATTAGGGTTTCATTCCAAAGTCCATTAATTCTTATTTCGGTTCGAATTTTTTTCAGTATCTAGGCATCGACCTCTGATGAATCTGTTCGACAAAGCTCCCTCGGTTCACAGGGATGCATTTGTGGCCCCCAGTGCCTCCCTCCTCGGCGATGTCCACGTTGGCCCAGCTTCCTCCATTTGGTATGGATGCGTTCTCAGAGGTAAACCCCCATCGCCACCGCAGCTGTTTCCCATTAGTTATTTTCATTGACCTAGGGTTTGTTTGGTTCATCTGAGATTAGCCTCACTGGGAATGTGAAAGTGGTTTAGAAATGAATCTCTAAGTTACACATGTTTGGTACAACAACAGAAATGTGGAACGAGTTTAAGTGAAAATTAGGTTCTAAAGAGTAAAATGTGGAACAATTAGGTTCTCTGATGTAAAGACTTACCCTATCAGGTACACTATCGGTTTTGCATCTAAAGAGTAAGTGTGCCTGATGAGACGGTGGCAAATTTTATGCTTTAACAGAAATGTTAAATCTTTGACTAAGGCTTCTAATATGTGTTTTTTCCGTAAATGTAAAAGTGTAACTCTGATATATCTGCACACTCACCTTAAATAATGGAATTAGTAATCCATTGCTTACTAAGGGTATGTTTGGATCCACTCTTGGATGGCTTCAACTTGAGTTTAGGATTGGTCAAACATAATTTTCTCATTTACCAGGATGTTTGGCTTTGTGTTGGAAACATGATTTCACATTTTAGACTCAAGTCTCATTGATTTTATTAATAGTAGCTTTTTCATCGACACTAATGTGAGTCATGATATTTGTTCCATATATGATGTATCCCTCCAAGTTTGTGGTTCCAAATCCTATGTGTGGCAGCATCCATTTTATAGTTTATTACTCCCTCCATCCCTAATTATTAAGATCATTTTCAAAAATTTGTTTCTCTTTTTTTATAAGACCCTTTTCTAATTTCTAAATAGATTAATTATTATTTTTCCTACATTCCCTTATTTAATTATTCTCTCTCCAAATATTAATGAAAAAGAAGTGGATAGAGAGAGAATAAAATGGTAATTTTGGAATGATAATATATTTAATGCGATAACTGTGAATTAGTTGAAAGAGTTTTATAATTAGGGACGGAGGAAGTATAAGAGAAAGGCCAGAAAAGTCAGGTCCCTTCAGTTCCACCTAGAAAAACTAAAAGACAAAGATAATAATGATAAATTTGAAGTGACAAAAGAGACACCTATGCACCACACTCCAAAGACACCTAGAAAACTTGTTTTTTTGTTATTGTATCAATACTTTGAATATTAACATAAAAATAATAGTTGAAGATTAGCTGAAGTTCTGTTTCCTGTCAACTTTAACACATTTTTCTCTTTATTGTAGTTGTATGTCAAAGTTGTGTTGCAGTATGAATTATTTCTCTTATTTGTATCTTCTCATTTGCTACTTTGTTTTTGATTGTTATGCATTTTATCAAGTTACATTTTATTTCAAAATAATGAATTACAATACAAGATGTCTACATATATATAAACCCAGTTTTGGCAATTATTCACCCAAAAACAATTTTGATTGCAATTTTCTAATATATTGTATCTAAACAAAAATCGTGTTACTTCAGGCTCATGTTTACTCAGAATTAATTCAATAAAATCATGTTGATTCAAAATTAACTATACAAATGCATATCCATACACACTGCATTTTCTTTTTCTTTGGGTAACATAGGAAGGACTACATATTTGTTACCTATTTCCTTCACTTTTCTTTGCTTGAACTCACATTCCATGGAATGTGAAAGGTCAACTGTTGTACCTCTCTTATTGCAATGCTGTATGCATGTACTCATTATCATTTTATATGCATATTGATCACTCAATATCTCGGGGTTGAGTACTGATATATCCCGTCTTCCTCTTTCTGACATTTCCACTTCTTTTACTGTTTTGTACCTTTAACTAAATGGTATTCTTTGTGTGAAGGTGATGTTAACAGCATTACTATTGGATCTGGAACTAATATACAAGACAATTCTCTTGTTCATGTTGCCAAGTCTAATTTAAGTGGAAAAGTCTTGCCAACTATCATTGGAGATAATGTCACTGTAGGTGAGTGAAAGTGATGAATTATCATTTTTGTGAGTGACTTGAGCATTGTTTTAGTGTGAACTCTATCTAAGGTTTGGACACTGATTTTAGGTCATAGTGCTGTGTTACAAGGATGTACTGTTGAGGATGAGGCATTTATTGGCATGGGTGCAACCTTGCTTGATGGTGTATATGTTGAGAAACATGCCATGGTTGCTGCTGGAGCTCTTGTCAGGCAGAATACAAGGATCCCTTATGGAGAGGTTTGAATGAACCTTTTGGTTTCCTTTGGAGAGAATGGGATACCAATTGTTCTGCTCTCTCTCTGTCTTGGCAATTGAAATTAAATGAAGTTTCACATGTTATGATTTGTTAGAATTATCAATGGATGTTGTCATAGCAATCGGGCCTAAATTAAAATGAATGGTTCAAGATGTGTTCATCTTATTTATTTACATCAGGCATGGATTATCATTGTATCTTTGATTTAAACTGAATGATTGCTTTTAATTGCAGGTTTGGGGAGGTAATCCGGCAAGGTTCTTGAGGAAGCTCACAGAAGATGAAATGACTTTCTTCTCACAATCTGCCTTAAATTATTCCAATTTGGCTCAGGCTCATTCTGCTGAAAATGCAAAAGGACTCGATGAGACTGAATTTGTAAAGGTTCTTCACAAGAAATTTGCTCGTCATGGTGAGCAATATCATTCAGTGCTAGGTGGTGTTCAAGAAACTCCCACAGAGCTTAAATCTCCAGATAATGTTTTGCTAGACAAAGTTCCCAAGGCTTAGTTTTTTTTCTTTCTTTTATAGTATCTTTATGTGCGATTTTCCATAGAATGGCTGCTTTTGTTTCCTGTAAGTTTGGAGAGCTCACACTGTTATCTCAAATATAACACATGCTGCACGTGTTGGCATGTGGCTTTGCTCAATAAGAAGCCTTACTTTTTGTTGCTTGATAATGACTACAATGGAACAGTTTGGTAATAGTTCAGTCATCCAGGGACACACATCTACGGTTTTACAGCACTGTAGTTGGGCATGTATTTTAAAATAAAGAATGTCAATTCAGATGTGCCGGTTGAACCTGTATTTTCATGGATTATGATATTTCTTTTCTTCGTCACATGCCAGTTATACCTCTGCTGTCTAGAATGTTAATCACCACTGTTTTCCCCTCCTATCCTTTGTTTAGTTCAAAGGAGAGGAGAAGAGAGTGTTTATGTTATTTTTGAATTGAAACTTCAATCTCAATATAATATTTTCATGGTTTTGTTAACATTAGCTGTTAAGGTTGTTTTTAAGTCATTAAAAGTATATATATATATATATATATATATATATATATATATATATATATATTTTTTTTTTTTTATTGGAAAGGTGTTCATTATACTTTTATATTTTTAATGAAAACTTTCAATATTTAACAATTTAAGATCAGTCTTAATTTTCAGTCTTAACTATTATTTTTTAAAATTTTGATTAGTCTTAATTATTATTGTTTAAAAATTTGATAATTTTATGATGCATGGCTTTATTATTACAAATACATGGTTTTATTATTATTACAAATATAAATTAGAATACATGGTTTACTTCTTTTTTTTAGAGGATAATACATTGTTTATTCATAGAGAAAAAGGGTTATAACATGTTTTTTAGAGGATAATAAATTGATTAAAATTACATCTAATAAAATAATTTCTGGCGTAGTTTATTGGAAATAAAAGTTTTATTCCATTGCCGGGAATCGAACCCGGGTCTCCTGGGTGAAAGCCAGATATCCTAACCGCTGGACGACAATGGATGTGTTCTATAGTTCTGACATTGGAATAAACTTGATATTCTGTACTGCTTTTGCAATAATTTCAATACTTTTTTTAAGACAATTTCAGTACTTTAAAACTACTTTGATTGTAGTATTTCGTTAGCATGCCATGCTTAATATATGCTATAGTGTTGCGCAAAACAAGATCAACAATCAACTAATTCTAATTATTAGTGATGATTAGAAAGTCGTATTCCTCATCAAAGTATAAATCATTTTTTCGGTTTATTTAACTGACTAAAATTTGAAAATAAAATACTTACTATTTGTTTATATTTCAGATTTAATAAATATATTTTTCAATAAAATCTTTCCCCATTAACTATTTAAAAATTATTATAAAGTAAAACACTAGTTAAAATAGTCTCAGAAAATAAACTAAAAGTTATTAAAATAAACCCATCTATTAAACAAATTTATTATGACCAAACCAACTTATTAACTACCAAGGTTATTTGCCAAATGCATTCCATGCATAATGTTGATTGAATACGTTTAAATTTAAATTAGAAGTTAAGAAAACAATTCTGTTAAGCGAATAATAAATTAAAGAAAATGTAATACTTTTTAAAAAATTGAAAATTTAGAAAATATTTCTCACAAAATAAAAAATATAGAATCGAAAAAATTCCAATGTGGAGAGTACAAACTTAAACTCATCAATCCTCATATACTAATGGTATATTTATTGGAGTTAAATTTTTGTATAAGACTGATAAAACTTCATCAATACTTAAAGTTCAGGATTCATATTTTCCAACAAATCTAATAAAGAAGTAATTTTTTTTTTTTTTTAAGTTAAAGCATGTTTACAACAATGAACGCCCAACTGAACAGGTACTTACATTGGATATATGCAATGCTGGCATACACAAGAACACAACTTAACTTTGAGTTGCTATTTGCTAAGGCATTGATTTAATTTTAGCATTATGAAAGAAACAACATTGATCAGTAAGGGCATGGAAAACGAGGTGAGCTTTGCTAGACGTGACTCAATAGTGAATATAAACTATAAAGTGGCGAACACAAGGGTCCCCCATTAACTCCTTTTTTAGGTTTTGGCAACTGGTATGAGGCTTGTACCAGGTTCTATATTTGTTTTCTTGATTTCAAATCTTCTCAACAGTACTAACAGCAAAGATAATCATCTGGCTCAAAATGACATAATCACCCATGGATAAAAAAAAACTCGTTGGAATGAATTGGTTCACCAAGGAAAAGCAATTAAACCATTTGAACATTAACTTTTTTCTTTCACACCCTACATAACATCTTCAAATCTGAGTAGCAAGAAACAACTTCGCATATGGATGATGGAACGAGAACAAGTCTCCCAATTGAAACTAAGGAATAAGCTTTTTTTCTAGGGTCAATGTTTAGATTTCAAATTCACGACTAATATTATTATGAGCTACGATTTTGTTGTGAGTAAATAATCTGTTTAATGTCTGATTTAACTATGTATTTGTTGATAATTTAGTTGTAATATTTTTAAAATTATTAATTTAATTTACAAATGTGTGAATATTGTGAAATTTTATTTTAAATGTTAAAAAATTAGTTTATCTACATATCATTCTATACTATTTTAATTTAATATTTAAGATGGAGTAAAAAAAATTCCCATGTCTATTTTTTTAATGTGTTAATATATACAAAAATAATTTTATTTTAATAATTACACATTTAAAATAATTTTAATTCAAAATTTCAAATTCTATTTATTATTTAAATAAAAATTTAATATTTCAAAATCAATTCTATAGATCAATACGTATACAAACAAGGAAAAAGTTTATTGATTATTATTTTAGAGAAAAAAAAAAGTTGATTGAGACATTTACCCCCACACACCGTACAAAGTCCAAACAAACAAATCCAACTTCAATTATATAACATAGGATAGGACGGTACCCGAGTGTGCCTCAGCATTACCTTTGTTTTGTCTGCATGTTTTTAATATAAAATTAAATAAATAAATGGGCATGGATCTCGCTTCATTTTGTTTGTAGCAAACATAGATTTCCCAAGATTCCAACCTACATCTAGAACTACAAATATTGGTAAATTGTATTATACATCTTTTAAAAATTTGTAAGATAAAGATAGATAAAAAAATATGTCATATATAAGTTTGTAAGCACTCTTTTAAGTACGAAAATTTTCTTTGCCTTAAAACTGAAATGTGTACTGTGAAGTCCTCACCCTAAATTTTAACAATAAAAAAATAAAAACATGTAATAAAATAATTAATAAGATAGAATTTTTTTTTTTAAAAAAGTAATATTACAAAGTTGTCCTAATAAATAATGTAACCTTTTTATTGCATTTTCCTATTCTTAGTTACTGTGGTTGTCCAACATTTTTGTCCATCCTATTTATACATGTCAGTACTTTTTTACTGTATTTTGAATACTGTTTATCATAGATAAACTTATAATTAGTAAGTGATTTATAATTAGATTATAATTCTTTTTTAAAAATAACCCTTTTTCCAAATATCATTCATTATTAGCTAACATTTATTAAATAGCACAACATTTTCTGAATCTCACTTCATATATATTTATTGAATTTCTCTAAAGATTTTATAATTTTTAACCATATAAAAATTTGTAAATTTTAACTAATAATACACTCTTCAATATTTTTAAAATATTAGCAACATACCTTCTAATAGTATTATTTTTTCTAATAAACTATTTTTTTATTCGTTATAATTTTTAAGAAATAAAATTAAAATTGTAATTTTTAAAAAATATTTTTTTAATTGGTAATGACATTGCACCGGTTTACAACTCATACTAAAACATTTTTTTAATAAGAATTGAATATACATCCACTATATCCATTTGTAAAAAAAAATATTATTTAATTATGATAATTATAAAATATAAATATTAACGAAACAAACTTACCAGTATAATGTATTATTATTTATTTATTATTTTAATAAATCACATGCCTATATTCCAAGACCGTTGCAATAAAAGAAATATACTCTAAGACCGTTATCGTCATTTCACGCTTCATCTTTATGTTTTTAATATTGGAATTTTCACGTTCTGTTACCGAAACAGTCTCTGCACACTACACTGAACTCCATTCACAGAGGGAAAAAAAGAAAAAGCAGAAGCATAAAGAAGAAGAAGTAGAAGAAAAGAAGAAAGAAATGGCGCATTCTCGGCAACAGAACAAGGCTGGCGTCACGCTCTCCAGCAAGATCAACAACAACAGTGGTAGTAAGAGCATATACGACGACGTTTACGGAGGTCCACCCAAGTTCGGCGTTTCGAGTCTCTCCCCTCGTTTCGAAGACTACGGCGAGATTTTCGGAAGCTTCCACACCCCACGAGCCTCTTCCATTCCGCTCCTTGATCTTCCCGCTGTCCACGACGCCGATGCCTTCTTCGATCCCCGAAGCCACGCTTTCAACTATACCGAAGTTTTCGGTGCTTTAGATTTTGCAGTTCCGTACGAGAATTTTTTTCGCCACCACACTTCCTTCGACGGTGCCTCCGAAGACGAAGCCTGGTAATGCCAATGCTACTATCACTGTTGAAGTTACTTAGCTCGCAGTTCGTGATCCATTCGCATGTTGCCTTTTCTTTTCTGTGAGACGTAGTGTAGACTGTAGAGGATTGGAAGCTGTGTTGCTTGCTGTTTTTGATGTTTGACACAATTAGACTGAATTAATGACTTTGATTGAGGGAAATTGTGACACGTGGCTCGGGATGGGGCATTATTGTGAACTTGTGATTCAATTTAATGAATTTTTGGGCGTGGAAAATTAGTTCGTCTGTGATGAAATTGGGGCCGCTTTGTTTTTTGGGAATTTGATCTTTAGTCATTTTCGTTTTTTCATAAAACAGGGTTTGGATTTGGAAGTTTAGGGTGTTGTAGAATGTAGATTAACTAGTGAAGTAGTGAACTATCTATTTGAAGTTTTTTTTTTTTTTTTTTTTTGGGTGTAAGAAATATTTGGAGTTTGATTAATGTAGTATGCACTCCCTGGTATCTGTAATTCCACGTGTTATGCTTTGAGGTATTTTTGTACGTATTGTAAAAATTGCTTAATTGCATTCATTGCAAATATAATTCTACAATATAATCACGATCTTTCATCATCTACAGGAGTCTTGCAGAAACGGACTCATTCTCTGGAGAGTCAGATCGATCTGCAAACAATCCAAGCATGTTGAATGGAGATCTTTTCCATTCTGTTGACGGTAATGCAGGGTTCGATGTTTTGTACCATAATAAGGCCAATGGTACAAGCAATGAATGTAAGTCAAAGGGGAAAAGTCACATGACCGAGCTGCATGCTGTTCCTGGTTTCAGTCGAGTATATAATGAAACCACACAATTGCATCAGACTGATCCATCCTTTCAGGATACTGATGATATTGATGTTGATAGGGAATTTAGTGCAGACAAAGTGGAGGGAAACCGCCCAAGGAAAACAATAGCACATCTGCTCAATTTCACCTCTTGGGAACAGACTTTTGATAGTGATCTAAATATTCAAAATGAAGGCAGCAGAAAGGATTCTCATTCCAGGGAGATGTTTATAACTGTGTCTGACATTAACCTCAGAAGTATGCCCTCTCAAGTGCCTCCCCCATCTCGTCCACCTCCTGCACTGGATGCAAAAAAGCAGAGCATGTCTGGATTTCATTCAAACGGCAGGCTGGTTGTTTCTGAAGAGACACCAGGTGCTGGTTCACCACCTTTCTTTAATGTGGAGGATCATATGAATTCATCTGCTACTGCTTCTGCTGATGCTATGAAAGAAGCAATGCTTAGAGCAGAAGCAAAACTTAGGAGTGCCAAAGAATTAAAAGAGAGAAAGAAAGGGGATTGTGAAAGCCATTTAAAATCAAGTTATGATGCAAAAATTAATGAAGCAAATATGTGTAAGGATATAACTAGATTAAGTAGTTTGAATGATCGTACATTGCAGGGAAGAGATTCAAAAACAAAACTATCTGTCACAGATGATAGGCAGAAACTTAAGAAAGCTTCCCCAGAAACTCTGGACAATTTAGAAGGGAAAAGAGTTTTAAACATGTTTGAGGAAAAGGACGAGATGGAATCCAGGTCATCTCAAGAATATGATAGAAGTTCAGGAGTTGGGACATGGAAAGACGAGTCTGAATTTTTTGAATTGGTGGGAATGGAAGAATCGAGAAGGGTAACTCAATCCACAAAGCAGAGTAAGGATTTGGAGCAAGGTACTGAAACCCAAAAACATGACCAGATGGAAAGAGAAGCATCTAATGTGCAAGAACATAAACAAGTAAAAGCAACTGCAGGAAATTACCAGGGGGAGGAGTATGAGAAAAAATATAAAGCAGCAAAAGAGGCTTGTGAACATGATGAAAACATGATGAAATCTGAAGCATCTAATGGTAAACAGAGGCAAAGAGAGCTAATGAAAAAGGAAAAAATAGCCAAAGTATTTGAGGTGGAAGACAATGAGAAGAGTATAAAAATAGCTCACCAGCATGGAAAAACTGAAAAGAAAGTAACTGAAGCTGATCAATTTGGAATCATAGAAGACATGTGTGAGATGGGTCACGGAGAGCATAAACAAGTGGAAATCCTGAAACCCAAAGAAGTAGATAGACAAACACCAAATGAAGTTCAGCTGACCATGGGGCTTAGGGAAAATGAGAAGAAATTCAAAGAGGTTGAAAAGCAACAGCAGAGTGGGAAAAGGCATAAGCAATCTGAAAAAATCAAAGAAAATGGAAAAACAGAAGGAGAAGCTTTTGCTCTAGAACAGACTGAGCATGGGGAAAAGCTGAAAGGTTCTGTGGAGCCAGAAGATATGGATGAAAAAGCAAATGTGGCTTTTGAACCTTATTACACAGAGGAAAAAGAGGTCTGCAAAAGAGAAAATGAAATGAAATTAAAACTAGGTAAACAGATTCAGATCAAAAAGGGACTGAAAGAAGCTCATGAAAGAGTAGAAATTGAGAAAAGCCTCAAAAGTTCTTCTGAAAATGAAGAAAGTGATGATGGCCTAATACCTGCTTTCAGGTGGGATGGGAATCGAAAGCAACTTAAAGAAGACTTTGTACTGGAAGTAAATGAGATAAGACTGAAAGAGGCTTCCAAGCTGAGGGAAAATGAGGCATATGAAAAAGATCAACATAGAAAGAAATCTAAAGATGTTTATGGAGAAGGAAATAGACTTCAAGAAGCAGGTGACAACAAAGCGATTCAGAAAGTTATGAATCAAACTCCAGTGCAAGAACAGATTAATGGGATGTTGAATGAGGCTCAAAGGAAAAAAGGCACTGAGGGCACATCAAGCCAAACATTAGCAATGGAAGGAAGTGTAGATGTAGCAAATGAGAATAGTTACCTGGAGCAATCTGAGAATATGGAGCAAGATGTAGGTGGAATGGAAAAAGATAAGGGATTGAACAAAACTTTTGACATGGAGAGGAATGAAGAAGGGGGAAACATGAAGAATGCTAAAGCAACTTGTGAGACCAGGGAAATTGAGAGTCACGAAGATCTAGCAGCTCAATCAACCTCCATTCATGAAGAATTTATTGGAAAACTGAAGGTATCTAAAAAATCTGTTCCTGACCAAGATATTGGAAAGATGAGAGCGAAATGTGAAGTTGGAGAAATGAAATTGAAAGAGATAGGAGTGGAAAATCAGCTAGCTAATGAAAAAATCAGAGCACCTGAAATGACTGCAGGAGATGCAGAGCATTTAGGTACTCAATCAGAAAAGGAGGGAGACACAGTGACAAAGGCTGATAACAGAGGCACAGAAGCAACTGGACCTGCTACAGTACAGGAGACTGTAGATGTCCAGAAAACTGCCCAGTGGTTTCATGTTGGTCAATCCACAGTGACAAAGGCTGATAGCAGAGGCACAGAAGCAACTGGACCTGCTACAGTACAGGAGACTGTAAATGTCCAGAAAACTGCCCAGTGGTTTCATGTTGGTCAATCCACAGAAAGCAAAGCAAAGAGTACTAATGAAACTTCTTCTATAGTGAAAAATGCTGAAAGGATGGGAAGAGAGTCAGAAAAGGATCATCTTACACAGACAGAAGAGGAGGGGGATAGAGAAAGAGAGCGAGACAAAGATGTTGAGAAAGCAATGCTGGAGGCTGAGAGGGAAAGGGAAAGACAAAAGGATAGGATGGCTGTTGATAGAGCAACTTTTGAGGCTCGCAATAGGGCATATGCTGAAGCTTGTGAAAGGGCTGCATTTGAAAAAGCAACTGTGGAAGCACGGTACAAGGCACTGGCTGAGGCCAGAGAAAGACTTGAGAAGGCATGTACTGAGGCCAGGGATAAGTCAAACATTGATAAAGAAACTATAGAGGCAAGATTGAAAGCAGAGCGTGCCCCAGTAGAAAGAGCAACTGCAGAGGCTCAAGACCGAGCCATGGAAAAATTAAAGAATGAAAGGACTGCATTTGAGTCCAGAGAAAGGTTAGAGAGATCTGTATCTGACAATTTTTGTGGAAGACAAGACCCTTCATCGTCCGTGAGTATCTTTTTAAATCTCCTATTGATAAATTTTGACATTTTTCAATAAATTTCTAATGAATTAAAGGACAGGACATGCTGGATCCACAGTTTAAGAACTTAAGCTCTTCCACGGGTTCCAGACATCCATATTCACTTTATGGTGGTATGTAAAATTCAACACCCCTGCAATGCTTTAGTATGTACTCTCGTTCAACATTTTACTAGATCCTGCTATATAATCTTAACTAAATCTTGTACTTTGTTTGAAGCTGCCTCTTTTTCTGAGAGATCAGAAAGAGAAGGTGAATCAGCTCAGAGGTGTAGAGCTAGACTGGAGAGGCATCGCCGAACAGCTGAGCGTGCAGTAAGATCTTCAATCTTTTGATACTCGCATATAAATGCACATAGACAGTAGTAATATAATGATGAATTTTCTGGAAATTTCAGGCGAAAGCTTTGGCGGAAAAGAACATGCGTGATCTTCTAGCTCAGAAGGAACAAGCTGAAAGAAATGTAACTACTCATCCATATAGTTTTTCTGTGTATAAATTGGTGTTTCTGTGTTTCATTGATTACTCAAGTCTGGTGCTGTTTGCAGAGACTATCAGAGACACTGGATGCTGAAGTAAGGAGGTGGTCAGGTGGAAAAGAAGGAAACTTGCGTGCCTTACTTTCTACCTTGCAATATGTAAGTGAAAATAT
Organism: Glycine tomentella; assembly: GCA_007407185.1. Taxonomy (NCBI): domain Eukaryota; kingdom Viridiplantae; phylum Streptophyta; class Magnoliopsida; order Fabales; family Fabaceae; genus Glycine; species Glycine tomentella. The sequence continues at coordinate 3,337,376 of PYAF01004289.1, read as the reverse complement.
TCTGAACTAGGCTTATGCTGCTTCTATCTCCTCTTACTCCCAATAGGGTGTGGCATGCTTAGGTCAAGGACATGAGTCTCAAATAAATGAGAAATGTATGTATTGGCATGCTTGATCACAATGTTTTTAACTTCCTGCAATTTGAGACCTTTTGAGTTAGGATGAGCATCCATCCAGTCTAATCTAGACTGATAGTTTTGAAGTTGCAGAGATTATGCTCTGTCTATATAGAATTTTTAACTTTTTGACCTTAACAGATCCTTGGGCCTGATTCTGGGTGGCAACTAATCCCATTGACCGAGGTCATTACTTCTGCTGCTGTGAAAAAAGCTTACAGGAAGGCCACCCTGTGTGTTCATCCTGACAAATTACAGCAACGTGGAGCAAGTATTCAACACAAATACATATGTGAAAAGGTTTTTGATCTTTTGAAGGTATGTAATGCATGTTATTGCTATCTTTCACTTTGTTGGTTTTGTTCATTTTATATTTTGTTGCAAAAAAATGTCCTATACCTAGTATGGATAAGGAATAGAAAGTTGTTCCTGGTTGACTAAGTGGATACTGGATAGCCGGAAGGTAAAATATTTAGATTGACCACTTTACGCTGTACAAGAAAAACATGAGAAGGCGAAAAATGAAATGTACTTGAATTCACTTTTGGTTGACAATTATTTGCAACCCTGATTCTCTTTTTTTCACCTTCTCCACCAAGCACACCAAAAATAAGGGCATTATCAATTCATAGGAGTAGGGGATCAAGCGCTTTCCCGAAAGTTAGGTGCTACTAGACTATTAAGGGTGTGGGTAGGTTGGCCTATTTATTTTGGAGCATGTCAGTAATTGTCATTTTTACAGGGTCTTAATTCTTGCTTTATGTGCTTTGAAAGTAGGCGTTTTCCATTAGAAATGTTATAAAACTATATATGAACATTTATGTAACCGTGTTGGTTTCTTGATAATTATTCATCGACATATACAACCAAACATCATTTGATGAGTTCACCTTGCTGTTTATGTTTTTGCCTTTTGGTATAGTTTATCATTGTCAATGTACAATCTCACGTCATTTAATGACAAAGCTTTGTAGTTTGATAAAGCTTCATATGCTTCATTAATTATTATACTTTACGTACTTCAGGAAGCTTGGGACAAATTCAACTCAGAGGAGCGGTAACATGCCTGGCAGCCAAGGTCTGTTTTTTTCTCCCTCCCTGTCTCTTGCAAGTGTGTATAGAAGCTTCTTCACCTTGGCCGGGTAATTCCTTCCCAAAGTCCACAGTCCAAACTTCCAAAACATTTGTAATTATTTTGTCATAGTCTATGCTCTGTTGTAATAGTCTCATAAGTATTTGTATGTATGAAGAAAATTTCTGCCCATGGTATAGCAAGAAATTAAGAAATTCAAAAGTAAATAGATATAAAGCAGGAGGCTAAGACTGGCTTTCTGTTAGCAAAATTGGAAATTTTAGTTACAATAACTTTTTAATCAATTTTAAGAATAAAAGGACCAAGAAACTGAACAAATTAGCTGGGTGCTGTCAAAGCAAACGTTTAGCAAGAAAATATGTTAGATCATACATTTACCTACTTGACCATCGTTTTAGTGGTGCAACATTTGCTGCTGTTCATGTTATTATATATCTTATATAAACATCGTTAATTGTTAAAATTGCAGTCAAATGTAGTTCCATGATCCATCCAGGTTTAATCGGTTTTATTTGAAATTGTTAATGACCCAATGCTAATTTAACTACTTAAATTCAAGGGTGTTAGTATAGCTTTAGTGGTTTGGTAGCTTGTATCAGGTTAGGTTGAAACTTTATTGTTATTATTGTACAAAGAAAATACTTTTTAAAATTTATTTATTTAAAATATTAGTTTTCTTACTTTTTCTCTGCTCTCGTTTCCCTACCTTTTCTCCTTTTGCTCTGACGAAGCATAAAACAAATGGAATTCGTCCTACTATTTCCATTACGGATTGTTTGACTCGATTTTCTGACTCCACAGGGACATAGAAGCACAAAATTAAAGTGTCAGAACAGTCAGAAAATAAAATAAAAAAACTAATACTCAAGTCCCACCCCCACCCAAAAAATAAGGACATGTTTTATATTATAAAATTTATTATCAACTGAATTAGTGTTAATTTTTCTTTTTAAAATTAATCAACAATATACAAATGAATAATATAAATACAAGACTAAATTAAATTTTCATACTCAAATTATATAACAATACATAAATAATTAAAAGGAATACATAACTATTTTTTTTTAGAACTACACATGTGTTAACAACTAACATCAATTTCAAATATTAAATGCATCCTTCCTATATTTTTTTTCCTTTTTATTTATTTACTTATTTTTGGTTTTGGGAAAGCATTTGACCTATGTTAAATTTAATAAAAATGTAAATTTAATATTTTTTATAATGTGAAGTGATAAAAACAAAATAACAAACATCATATTAAAATTTTTAGAAGTCATTAATAGGAAAACGTCCACCAATCAATTTTTCAATGGCGCATGTGCTAGTGCTTAAGTGTGTAGGTGTGTGCTTTCGATATTTCACCAAACAAAGTTGTTAATGCATAACCAACGAAAACCTTAAATTGCAGTCAAGAACGGGTTGCCATACTCAAAATGATTGGAAAGTTGTGATGCCTATGCCTTAAATTCTGTGGATGAAGTTACTTTTCACTTATTTCAGTCTTAAGCGTTCTTCGTACAATATTTTATGGTCTGACAAAACAATTGCAAAATTAAAATAGTGTGTTTGAAGTAAACTGGTATTAGTTATTTAGAATATACACAGGGTGTCTAGATCATGAACACATTTATTTCAACAAAAACATTTGTACAAAAATATCGAGCAGTTAAATCAACTAATCACATCATAAACGAGAGGTGCAAGCTAGCATGACCATACAAGGATGGTTGGTTTAAAGTGTATTAATTATTAGTTTGTTCTATGTAACTGTCTTTATACGTAACTTTCGTTTCGTATGATGAGTAGTATTTCTCTTATTTTAATTTCTCAGTCATATCGCTCTTGTCAACTTTTACCAGCAATTAATTTGAATGTTTCAATGTTTCGTGGCAAGTAATAAATATTTAGTCGGGACATGCAATCAAGGGGCAGTTTGACTGAGGAAACAAAGCTTGGTACACCAAGAAGAATTAAAATGTCATACTCAATTATTTTTTTTAAAATTTTTCTCGGTCATGAATACTTGGTTAGTTCATGACATTGATAATTGTGGATGGAATTTTGTTGGGACGGCACAAAAAGTCAACCAAAATTGCTTCACTCCTCCTGTTTTGTACACAAAACATTGAAAACAAGACACCAAGCACTACATCAAAGAACACAAATGAAGAAAATTGCACACGTCAAACCTAACAATATATAAAGCCGTCTATCATGTAATATAAGTTATCTCTAATCCACACAACTCTCACCAACCATTTTTCAACTACGCATTCCTATTCTATTTTCTCACCAACAGGATCTAACATGTTTAGATCCACTAGTACTCGAGGAGGCCCTTCCAAGTATGAGAGATTAGAAAAAGAACTTGCTGACAATGGAACTTCAAATGAGGAGTTTAAGAGGAGCACAAGTTTGCCTTCTCGGGCTATGGGTTCAACCTTTGGAGACATCAATCTACTGAGAAACCCCACAAAAAATGCCAATAGTAAACCTAAGGAGAAGAAGAGTCACCCACTCTTCAGCTTCTTTGATCTTCGCCAGAAGAAGAAAACAACAGCAAGGCCTGAATTTGCGAGGTATCTTGAGTATGTGAAGGAAGGAGGCATGTGGGATTTGAATTCCAATAAACCTGTCATGTATTACAAGTGATAGTTTGCTCAGATTTCAAACTCAAGTGTTAGCTAGTACTATTATATTTGTTGTAAGATTTAGAGTTTGATTCTCATATCCAGTTGACATAAGATGTAGAGCAAAATGGAAGTTTGATTTTGTTCTCGATCGATAATATATATATATATATATATATATATATAGAATATAGATGAATCAATTGCAAACATCAAGTTCACCTTCGTATTGCTTCCAGTTGGATTTGAATCATTAATTTGATGACATAAATTTGCTTTAACGTATATATTGAATTCTTAGAGGCCTAGATAAAAAGACACTGCAGGTACAACGCTATTTTTCTTGCATGTCACCTTTTCTGAAAGTTGATTAGATCGAGAAGGTTTATGTGTTAGTGTTACACCTCTTAATATCAGGTTTCAGAGTAATTTGAAATGAAACTTGAGAATGTTTTTCATAGGAGGTTAGTAGAACTGGGAAAGTTTTCTATAGTTGAGACAAACACATTTACAATTTTATACACTAAAGTCAATTAGTCATGGAAAATATGAACCCAAGAAAAATGTGACCATGCAACCAGCGTACGTGTTGAATTATCCTTGGAGAGGAGCCGCAATCCCTGACCATCATCACCATGGTGCGACCAAGTGAGAACAAGACCAGTTAACCCTTCTTAATTACCAAGCTTTTTATTGAGTCTTGATTTCATAATAAATTTAATATGCTTTTTTTAGTTTCTTTTATGTAAAATATCAATTCGTCTCTTATGGTATTATCAAATCCCTGAAGACAGGTTCTATCTGAATGAAGTATTTTTATACATATCAATTCTGTATTTTGTACTTAATTAAATGACTTGAATTCCTTTGACTTGAACCACCATACATGAGTAAATTAAGATAATTTAATTTGCAACTAGTGGTGTTGCTTTAGATCTTCCAAACTCTCTCATTAGAGGGAAAGTAGGTTCCCAAATAGAATCTGTGAATGATTCTGTGAATGATATTCTCATGCACTCTACTCGAATGCAATGCAAATTTGTCTTATCGCTTTACGCTATATTGTAGTTCTCGTTATTCCCTAGTTGACACTTGCCATAATTCTACATCATGGTGCTACTGTTAGATTCTCCATCCTATGTTGACATGTGGATACAAAATCAAAGTTTAGATCTCCTAACTCGGTGTGTTATATGTGACCTGTGACATAAGTTCCAATGGTGATATTGTTCGCATGAAATTAGAGAAATGTCTTGTAAGACACACTTTTTTTAACGTATTTTTTATTATTAATTAAAATTTATTAAAAATAACAAATTTTTGTGGGTCTTAACTTTTATTTAATAATTCTTTCTCTTTATTTTGTAATTTTTAATAAATTTCAACAAATGTAAAAGTGTATATTATGATGAATATATTAAAAAAATTATTATTAGCACTCCTCTTATATGCATTTTAAGGGTGTCTAAAAAATACTTTTTACCCTATTTATAATATATAATTAACAATTTTTTTATCCCTTATTATAGACTTTACTTTACCTCTCTTATACATTACTTATTTTTTTTAACTAAAACACCCTTTTTTATTTTTATCTATAATTAAATGT
>PYAF01004289.1:3303333-3331822 GCA_007407185.1 Glycine tomentella | reverse complement strand
AAATAATTAAATTAAATTAATTTTTACAATTTTTAAAAATTTAAACAAAAGTAAAAAATAAAACAAATAACATACAATTTTGTTTTAAAAAAAAGGGTCATAACTTTAAAGTCACATATCCAAAAAATAATAAATAAAAAATGAAATGGATTCTACTATTTTAAAGTCGTAAAAATCCAAAATAAAAATATGACTTAGAAATAGTAAATGGTTTTACTATGTCCATTAAAAATATAAAAAAAAATTATTATAATTTTGAAGTAGTAAATTTTATAATAAAAAAATTAACGACTTCACTTAAAAAAAGTTAAAAGTGGTAACATGACTTATCACTATTTATTAATTTATTTAAATTTTATCGATAATTAAAAATAAAAATTATCCCTTTTCTGTAAAAAAAAAAGCCACTTTTTGCTGTGTTGTTAGTGATGGCACGGCGTGAGAGGCAAAGGAGCAGCAGGAGGCAGAGATGGATTTGGGGCTCCATCACAACTGTAATTGCTCTTAGTACTGCAGCAATAGCATGGTCTTATCTCCCAACGGGCAAAGGATCATCCTCTGCTGAACATGATCTAGTTCCTGAACATCCGCACAGCCAAGTAGTTTACAAAATAACCACTAACTGTAACAACGTATTATGATAGGAAAGCACAATAAAAGTTTTACATGCCACCATGTGGTCAACTTACCACTTTGATCAGTTGCAATTTTCTGGCATTCTGAGCATGGTGCACAATTTAGCTATTAATGAACTTGTGCCTTCCTCAGGAAACCTTGGTATGTAGATCAGTGAAGTGTTTTGGTCCGTATTGTTGAGAAAATATTCTACATAACTAAACATGCATTCGAGGGGTGCAGGCAGTTTCACTTGGAAATTTTTTACGATTCGTTTGACCATCTGATCCATCTCATGATAAATTTTCTAAGCATTCTCATGCAGTAAGAGAGAATTGGATTGACATCATCTGATAAGGGAAATCTGTTGAGCAATGAAGAATGTACTAGTAGAATTCTGGCTTGTTTTTTGTTTCTATTTTGGTTGCTCGTTGGTGAATTAGCGTATATTGGTAATATACAGCTTATAGTAATTCGTTGACACCACCGGTAGACGTAGGTCAGAGATGCATTATTGTTGACAGTAATAAGTAATAACCATATCAGCTATTGGTTTAATGGTTTTTTTATGTTAGTCAAATGTATTTGGATTTTCCAGAAACATGCACCCGAAAAAGGCTTCCCTTTCATGTTTTACAGTAGGTAAGTGAGATTTTTTTTAAAAAATATGTGTCATTTGTTGAATACCTTTAAATTGTTGTTTTCCATAACCAGGCCTTAGTGAAATGGGGATAAAACGTTGATTATTTAACAATATTTTTTTATTCATAATTTATTACTCACTGATTATAATTGGGTTTAGTTTCCGTGTGTGCACATGTTAAGAGTTCAGAAATTTTAATTATGTAAATCTTACAATTAATTTGATTTTTTTTTCCTACAATAAAACAAACTATCTCAAATCTTTTCTCCCTTAACTATCTATCTCTATTCTATTCTATTCTTTTTTTAAAAAACAAAAACGCATTTTTTATCTCTTATATGTTCTATTTTAATTTTTGCTCCCCTTATCTCCCATTTTTTAAAAACTCACCCATACTGGTATAGTAGAGACATTATTTATCTTGGGCAGTGGCATAGGATTTTTTGTTTCTAAGTCTCTAAATCTTTATTGTATATAATATATCACTCCTAATGGGTTTGCTGCTATATATATAGTATACAGCTCGACATATAGTAACAAAGTAGTACTGTAAACAAAATTAGTTTATCATTTTTTAAAATTCTTAAACTTTTTAGTTTTATTTTTATTTTTAGCTCTTAAACTCTATTTTAACTGGTCAATATTTCTACACTTTTTATTTTAAAAAAATTAAGAGACTAAAATCAGTTTTTTTTTTTTTAAAAAAAAAACAGTTGCGCAGAAACAAAATAGATTTCCTCGTACCCATGAACTTTTTTATCAGCTAGCGCTAACTAAAATATAATCTAAAACTAAATAAACACGTAACTGGAATTCAAAATACAGAACTAGAATCCAATATACAACTGTAGATAAACACGTAATTGAGATTCTAAATACAAAACTAAAACTCAATCTAAAAAGGGAGATAATTGGAATAGGAGAAAAAATGAGTATTTTTCTTGTTTTAAAAAATAGAAGATTTTTTTATCACAAAAAAAAAAAGAAGATAATTGGGGGAGAAAGAGATAAATTGTTATTAAAAAAAATAGGATCAGATAAATTTATAAGATTAATACTGAATTAATAAATTTTCTAACTAATCAGTATAATAAAATTCTTAACATGTGCATGTATGGATTTAGCTAAACCCATTATAAATTTATCGGGTTCTCAAACAAATTTAAGCAGGCTTGCATAGTTTCAGATGTTATTGACAGAAGTCCGTGAAAGGCTGAAAGATGATAAACTTATTTAATTTTGTTCTGGCAAATTTAGCTGACTACAAGTTTTTGTGGAAGCATTTGTCTATAATAGCCATGTAAAACAATTTTCTTTGGAGTTGTTAGAAATATTATTATTTTTAGTTTAATAAGCAAATATTGTTAGTCTAGTACAGTTTTACACTAGAAACCAATTAAAATTTATTTTTGTTATAATTTTGAAGGAAGTGATTTTTTATGAAAACTAAATTATTTAATTTCATTCAACAGAACATCAATACAAGATGATGAATGATCAAATTCTTGGTAGTCAGCATAAGATCTTGAGGCATTGCCAAAGCATGAGCGGTATGATTTGTTTGTCTTCTAATGAAACGCACATCGCTGAGTTTAAAAGAGAGTTAAACTTAAACAAACATCTGCACCCAGAGAAAATAAGGTAAAATTCTGATTGAAGGAAGTTATTATGATATATAACGTTTTGTATTTGAATGATAGTGTGTTAAACTGTTAATGCATGCACTATTTTTTTTTGTTGCTGATTTATCAGTCAGCATATAGAAGGAGAGTTGGATTGATGATTAGTGTGAGATGCGAGTTTTGTATGGGTTTAAGGTTTGTGTTTATGGAGAAACTTACTTAGCAGAAGGGTAATGCTTGACTATCGTTACATATTATAGTCCACAAGTGACTTGTAGCAATAAGAGTGTGTTTGAAGTGGGGAAAGTAATTATTAAAGGGATTTAAAATTCTTTATTATGAAATTTACTGTTTGAATGTTTTATGAAAAAGAATTCCAAATTATGGGAATTTTAATTAGAATTTTGGATGAGTAAAAAAGAGGAATTTCAATTTCTGAGTACGTAGTCAGAGAGAATTTCGAAATTACATAAGATTTATAGCTGGGTTAACCCACATTGATGAAAGGGAAAAGTCATCTTGGACGTGAAAACCCACATTGATGATCCATAACCAAACACAGTGGTATATAGTGTTTCAATTTTCAAAGCCTTTTCTTCCTGTAGTATTGGATTATGGTATGATTTTCACTTTCTGCTGTACACAATAAAAGCACTCGTTTTATAAGGGGGTAGGGACACAGTAAAAAAAAATTCCTAACATATGAAATTAACAAAATATTAGATCAGGAAAATTGATTTCGTTGCAAGCCATGTCAAGAAATGCCCCTGACCCGTCAGGATATCAGTTTTGGTTTTTACATTCAAGTGAACAAGTTAACTAATAAAATGACGTAACAATAAATAACATTGATAGTATAGTGATCTGTCACACTATTCAAAATGCTAATAAAATAATTATGTGTAATTTTTGGTAAATTATAATTCAAATTATTTATCTGTTCAGACCAGTTGAGAATGCTGTAATAATTTGAACTTGAATTTAATTGTCAAAATTGATTCAAATGAATGCACATGATCGGCTAAATAAAACCTCTTTGTGAGAGAGGAAAGATAATTGGGAGAAAGATTAAAAAATGTAATTATTACTTTATTCTTCACACAGTATTCTTTTTTTTACACAGCAAAATATACTTATTTTAAGAATAAGACAAATTATTATATTTTATATGAGAGCAAAAACATCTTAATAACAAAACTTCATTTTATTCTTTTAATTTTATTAATTAAAAAATGGAGAAAAACATAACTCTTGTTCTTTATTCTTTTTTGTTTTTGAAATTTTACATTTTTAATTTTGATTATAAAAAAAAGGCACCAGTGTCTTCCCAGGGGTAGAGCATTTCTACATGTATAACATTTTATTGTTTTGTGAGCTGATTGGTCATTCATCATAGCAAGGTATTTCTACATCTCAATATTTTTTTTTCTTAAAGCAATTTTTCTTAAATAAAGGAAGGTAAAATTCACAAATTTTTAAAAGTTAAGAATAATATGTGTTAAACTAAAAAATTGAAAGTAAAATTCATCAAAAAAATTAAAAATTAAGATAAAAAACACAATTAAGTCAATAATTTTATATGATAAATTTATTAATTTTTATAAAAATTACTTTAACAATCATATTGATGATAATATCTAATTAATTCACAATGTAATTTTTTATCTCAACAATAAATATTCATTCAACTCTTACGTGTGATAATGACATATATTTCTTAATCAAATTATTTAAAATTTAAATTCTATAAAAATAAATTGTTAATGATAAATACCTCTATTTTTAGTGTGTTTATGATCTCACAAAAATTAATCAACCCTTACAACTGTGAATATATATACTTGATACTAAATTATTAGTATTAGTATTAATATTAATATCATCGGCAGAAGAAAAAAGAAAAGAAAAGTTAAACCATTAAATTATAACCATATGCTCAACGGTGTGAAACCTAACTGCAGAAATCCAAACCCCAGAGTCCCGGACAAAGGCACGAGCATAAGATGGTGTGTTAGATTTGGTGATTTATTGCGCCAATCGTGGAGATATCCTTCACAAACACTCATGTCACGCATTGAGACGTGCCTCTGTGGAACCACGCGTCACCTTATCCCCACCACACACACACACACTCTTCCTTACCATATTTATCAGAAACGTACCCTTTACCATTACCCTTTAAATAGGTTGTTTCTGTATCGATTATTTGTTCTCTGACATATAGTATTTGAATAATTGAATAAAAAATAATATTAATGTCATATCCTTTTATTATATTTTCATTATTTTTTAAACAAAATATTAAATTGAAGTTAACTTAAATTTATGTTACATATACTGCTTATTGTGTTTTTTATTTACTTTTTTTATTGTATTTAAACCAAATCCTTCACGCAAATGTAGTTAGTTGAGCAACTGAATTTTGGATATTATTATTCACAGCTCCTACCGACTTTGAGCTAGGTCTAATTCGCAGTATATGGCATTATGGCAATGCAAATGGTTGGGGAGAGACACAAGAAGACATGGTATTATAAGTAGTGATGGACCTCATGAAAAGGACACCGATATGTGAGCAGATGCTGCTGCAAAAGCATGGGTCCAATTCCAGAGTTAACTTAACCAAACTATGCCGCGTGGTGGATTAGATACTAGATAGACATTGCAAAACAAGAGATCGAGGAAGCCATGGAGAAGATCGATACCATATCAGCAAGCAAGTGTTAATTGACACACATGTGCTAGAACATGCCCTTTATCAAAAGGAAAAAAATTAAATTAAGAGAGAATATAGTTTGGAAAAATTCTTCTAGACTTATTTGTTCTTATTAATTTCCTATTTTTATGTAGTGAGCCTGAAAATATTATAATGTATAGCTAGCATAAACATTCAGTTAAACCTGGGTATAGGTAGCTTTAGCTTCCATTCAACTATTGCCTTTCTTTTTCACCTTATTTTAACTTCTAGGTTAGGGTTTTTGTTTTGAGTGGCTCTGGATGTACTGTGTTCAACCAGACATGTACTCCGTATATTTTAGATCCGTTGAGCACATGGTGTTACTGTCGGTGCAGTTCTACCAGTAACTTACACAACCTTCAGTGTTAAACTGTTAATTACGCTGCGTTGATAAATGCATGGCTTGTTATCATTTTGATAATGAAGAAATGGAATTAAGTCAATTTGAGGAAGATATTTTTTTTCTTTAATTTTATAGTCATATTTTGATAAATAAAAAACATTAAATAATTGTTCTTGTAATTAATAAGATGACAATTACATAAAGTTGTCGTTAAATATAATTGTTAGTTTTAAAGGATATCGTTTTTCCCGTTTTTCGTTTTGTCATTTTCCATCGACAAAATTGGTAACACTGTTCTCTTTCATAATGCCTCATTAAAAAGTGCAGGAGTTGGTTTGCCTGTTTTACACATTATACCAATCCTGTGTCGGTAGTTATAAGAATCCTAAGTGAACTTTTCTGTCCCGCTATTTTTTCCTTTACACATTATTACATGATAAGTGGAAAAACTTTAAAGAAACTGATTTAAATTCACAAAATTAATTTCTTATTTTTTAACTTATTTAATAACATTCACCATCAAACCTGCAATAAAAGTATAAAACTACCTAGGATAGGGATTATTTCAACTCTTGCTGCAAATAAATCATACTACCTTCCGCGATTGGAACAGGAATAGTTACTTTTTCACTGTAAAAATATCAATGAATTAATGAATAATTAGTGATATTCATTTTTTTGTCACTAATTCTGGAATCACACAAACTTTAGTAATATCTTTTTTTATAAAAATTACATAAAAGTTATAATTGCACTTTTCTTATAATGCAATTCTTTTTCTTTTTTTTCAGAAATAATTGCATTTGGTAATGTAAGAAGACAAACTTCCTTTTTCACTTTTCAGGTTCTAGCAACTGCCAAAGAGCCGTACTTTTGCTTTTTCTCTCATCTCCATATCACTAAGCATATAAACAACAAAGAGAACCCTCCATATACTCCATACATAGTGGATTTATCAGTGTTTGTAAGAGAAAGAACAAGAGATGAAGCATTTTACCTTGGTGTTTCTTTTGGCCATTTTGGTCCCTCAGGAGTGTTTCCATGTCAGTGTGGAAGCAAGAGATGATTTCGTCAGAACCAGAGGCATCCACTTCATGCTGAATGGATACCCTTACTATGCAAATGGCTTCAATGCCTACTGGTTAATGTACACAGCTTCGGACCCATCTCAGAGATTCAAGGTTTCAAATGCCTTCAGAGAAGCAGCCAGTCACGGCCTTACTGTTGCTAGAACTTGGGCCTTCAGTGATGGTGGCTATAGACCACTACAATATTCCCCTGGCTTCTATAATGAACAAATGTTCACGGTAAGAGCTAGTTTGATTTTTTTTTTTTTTTTTTGCCTTTTAACATGTCATTTTCTTGTTGGATGTGTTATGTTTGTATTTTTTTATTTTAATGTTGTCTGTGTGTTGTCGGAAGGAAGGGGTTAGATTTTGTTGTATCTGAGGCCAGAAAGTACGGGATTAAGCTCATACTGAGCTTGGTGAACAACTATGAAAACTTTGGAGGCAAGAAGCAGTATGTGAACTGGGCTAGGAGTCACGGCCAGTACCTTACTTCAGATGATGATTTCTTTAGGAGCCCTGTTGTTAAGGGTTATTACATGAACCATGTCAGGGTTAGTTCAATTTCTGTTCTCTTGCTTGGTAAAATTCATGTATATGCAGTTGAATAGTGAAATTTGCTTCCTTTAACCTGACAAGTTCTTGTACTTTTCTTGTCTTTTCTAATTCTTTTGTTCCTTCTACCATTACCATCTAATCAAAATACACAAGGCAATAATATTTTATTTATAATCGTTTTTTGCATATGTTCTGCTCATAATTGAATAATAGAAGTGTTATGTTAGTAAGATGAAAAGAGTACATGTTTGGCGTCTGGGAAACATAATTTCAAGTTCTGATTTATGTGCATCTTCCACAGACTGTTCTCTACAGATACAACAGATTTACTGGTATGCATTACAAAGATGACCCAACAATCATGGCCTGGGAGCTAATGAATGAACCTAGGTGCACATCGGATCCTTCAGGGAGAACTATTCAGGTCAAATATCTTTACTTGCTTATTACCCTTTTATCTTTTTCTCTCTTTTCTCTTTTTTCTTTTGACTCTGGCCTCTAGCTTTTCCCCCTCATACATAGTGCCCCATTAAAATCTTGCACTAAAAATACTTAATTAATAAAAGAATACTGCATTTATTAAATGAAATGAAAAATTTTGCAAAATGATTAGGACAAATTAGCCAACAGTGGCGTCCTTGTCAAGTAACGACGCAAATCACGGGCCTGGTTTCATTCTCAGTCACGAGTTGACTCGTGAACTTTTTTACTTTTTGCTTCGTTATAGGCGTGGATCACGGAAATGGCTTCGTTTGTTAAGTCCATAGACAGGAACCACTTATTGGAGGCTGGACTAGAAGGGTTTTACGGACAATCAACACCACCAAGAAAGAGATTGAATCCCGGTTTCGACATAGGGACAGACTTCATCGCAAACAATCGAATCCCGGCCATTGATTTTGCAACAGTCCACTGCTACCCCGACCAATGGTATACCATTAACTAACTAAAACAATTCAGTTAATTGTTTATTTTATCGGCCATTAAGAGGTATTCGAATTTGCGACCTCTCCCTCTCCAACAACTAGACTAACCTTAAATTAACATTCTCAAATTCATGTGTTAATTAACGTATAATTTCAATTACAATTTGATCGTGTAATAAACAGGGTATCGAGCTCAAATATTCAGTATCAAGTTTCATTCTTGAACAACTGGCTGAGTGCGCACTTCGTAGACGCGCAATACCTTATAAAGAAACCAATACTGGTGGCGGAATTTGGGAAATCATTAAAGGGTTCGAGTTCGTACGAGAGAGATGAGGTGTTCAATTCAGTGTATTACAAAATATACGCTTCTGCTAAGAGAGGAGGGGCAGCGAGTGGAGCATTGTTCTGGCAGCTTCTGACGGAGGGTATGGAGTCTTTCCAAGATGGTTACGGAATAATTCTTGGGCAGAGTTCCTCTACGGCCAATCTCATTGCTCGCCAGTCCCGCAAGCTGTACCTGATTCGGAAGATCTTCGCCAGGGTCGCGAACATGCGGCGATGGCAAAGGGCCAGAGCTAGAGGATTTTCTGGCTCTGGAGGTGGAAACGGAGGCAGATACATTGGCAACTGAGACCATGTTTGTTTTATAGATACAATCGATCAATCACACTTGTTTTTGCGTCTTTTTTTGTTTTTCAACTGCAAATGCATTAGAATTACTTACTTTACTCACACGTCTACACAGTTAAAGCTTGCTTGTGTTGGGAAGATATTCATCTTTTATTTACGAGTTTATCTACCGAGTGTTTGGAAGGCGATGGATGATGGCCCACCGGAACCAACAGAAGACCTTTGAGATGAATCATAATGTTTTCTTATAACTAATGTTGACATTTATGTTTTCGTTGTTTCAGCTTCTCTCTTCTTTTTGTTTATACAGAGCAAAAGCAGCTCGTAAGTTTTTCCTGTTGTCTCTCGTAGGCTACTCAACCTCACTTTAGTTTTTTTAACTTTGGAAACAATGTTATTTGTGTTAGTGTTATTACTTGATATTGGTAGAAAAAGAAACGCAAAACAAAGTGCAAATGTAAGTTTGAATCAAAATGTTATAAACTCAAGTTAAGTTTATACTAACATGATTAATGTTTAATTTTTTTTGTCTTGATTGTATGTTTGATAAAATGAAATTTGTAATAATATAGCCTAATCACAAATTTGAAGCTTATATTTGCCAGAAAGAATTGGCCCGAACAATATTGAAGTTTAAAATAATATAGTCTAATCACACATTTCATCTAATGGAGTTGTTATTATAGATCTTTTTAACTTAATTATATTAACTAGTTACATTTTAAAATAAAACATAAAATCTGCCTATTATAATAGATTATGTGTTTGTAAAAATTATAGTAGTAGTAACTTTGACGATAACAAAATCCTTATCCTGTGAGCTGAGGCATTTGTTTGCAAATTCTCAGTAAGGGACTCAACAGTCAACACTATAGAGCATAGAGCATATCCATATCACGTTCTCTGTTACCCCCTGTAATGGGATCGCTTAGGTACAGACCGAAATCATTCTAACAAATAATAGAGAAGACTTATAGGGATGATTTGAATGATAAAACCGCATGGCATTTTCATTTCACCGTCATTTCATGAAATACTTTTTAAGTAAAAGAGCATGTCACTATTATTTATAATTCCTTCAGACTGCAGAGCATGTCGGGGCACTGAACTTCCTAAAGAAGCATCTAATCTAATGTCGGATTCAAATTCTCACTACTTCACGCAACATTGAAACTTGAAAGAAACAAAATGAGATGTGTTATTATTGCAATGTTGTACACGTCTTGAAGTTCTAGTCGTCTTGAAGCCAATAACGAATCGCAAATAAAACAAAACCTATGCAAAGTCCCGCAGACCCCAAAACGACAATGATTCTAACCCACAGAGAAGATACAAACGCATCCAGCATGTAACCGTTCCAAAGCCAGTACCATAAAATAGAGAAAATGGACCCAATAGTAGCTCCAACAACCACTTGGCTCAATGTATGAAGCTGTTGCGACACCCTCAGGTACGACTGGAGACATAGAACAAGCATAAGCAACTGATGCTTACAAATATTTGTTATTATGACGATACTAAAATTCAGAAATTTCCATGCCATGCACAAGAGCACAGGGAATTCTATAAACAGCTTCAGTTGGCTAGAGTTACGAAGTTTTTCATTATACCATAAAAGGAAAATACTTTTTAATTCCTCTCAATGATTTCACTATGCTAGGATAATGTACAGTGTGTGACAAAATGCTGATTCATAAACGGCTTATATAGATAAATTTTGCACTCAATACACTTTTACTGCTCTCAACAAACCAATGATAAAGGTATTCATGTCTGACCTAATCGCTCTTACTGTTGGTATGGTATCTAAGACACTGAATACACACTTAAACACCTATTCTGAACATTTTCATTTTTTTTTTTTTTTGCTTTTAACAATCAATAATGATTACTATGAACAGACCTTTATGTTTTTGCTGCATGAGATCAGAGTACTTTGAAAACTAAACATCAAATAAGTTGTCAAATGGCACAAGCCAGGCCTGAGTGTTGTAAGTCTAGAAAAGTATTCAGTACTTATGTAATGATGCACATGCATCTAATGCAAGAGGTAAAGTAGATATGGCAATTGAGATACCAAAATATTATACACTTACAAAATAATATAATTCTAATGCAAGAGGTAACGTAGCTAATGGATCATATGGAAAAGCCAAAATTTGAGGTACCAATAAACAAGGAATAAAAGCTATACCTACAACCTAAAAAGGCTAAAACGGAAATATTATACACTTACAAAAAAAGAACCAAATGTCAGGACCAATGCACCGATGGCAATGGTGAATCCATTTAGCCCAAGCCATTCTATGCCTGTAACGTTATAAGAGAAACAAACAAAAGTTCATAACGAAACCATATAATTCTATTTGTGTTAAAAAAAACAAAGAAATATAAAAAATCAGCACCTCCCTCAAGAAGAAAGAAGACATTTCTAATTAAAGAAGAAAAAATATTGCTTGCATCTGAATCTTTCAGATGACTGCTATGGCAATCACTTTTTTCATTGTTATCACTAAAGAGGAAACTAAGATAATGGAGTTTTTCATTTCACAAAGCAATACTAAAACAAAGAAGTAACGTTTAGCCCAGGAGTTTCAAACCAGGCATTTCCAATGTTAACAATATAGAAGATTGAAGATATGCACTAGATATACATATAGTAAATTTACAAACACCAATACAAAAGTATCAATACCTTTAACCAGAACTTTCATCTCAAATCTCAATAACCTTTTAAGATTCCAGAACAAGGAGCATATACCAAAAACAGAAAGCACTTCATGCAGTGTTGTGTTCTATCACTTTACCAGTGCTACCTTAATTTTCTCTTAATAGTTAACAATGGATACCATAAAGAATACATAAGGATATCCATGCAAGTATCATAGAACTAGATTTGTGAACCACTTCTCTTAGTAATTTATTTTTGGAAAGAAATAACTGGTAAGAGATATTACCTGACAAAATAACAAAGAAGACAGTAAAGAATATGGATTGTGCATGTGATGATGGCATTCCAGGGTCAGATTTCAGGGTTGAAGGCCGTTCCTGATTCAGTATACTTTTGAGCAAAACAGAAAGCATAGCATTCAGAACAGACCCTGCTGTAAACCATAAGGCTTCTGCATCATGTCTCCAAAGAATGAAACCGCCAAAGAGGGCAGTTACTATCCACTTGCTCTGTAAACAATAGCACCAAATGTGTCAGCTTATAAAATATAGTTAAACTTTAATGTTGACTTAATTTTACAGTGAGCATTCCTTAAGATGGGAATTCAAACAGATTAGTGAAATTTAAGTTTCAATACAAGCAATCCAATCATCTTAAACTCAGTTTTATAAGTCTAAAAGGTTTATCTTTATATCTTATGAAAAGCTCGTGAAAGAGTTTTTTGTATATACAACTTTGCAAAACAATATCATAGAGGCAAACATCCTATAACCAGATATGATGATTAGGAGTTCCAAAATTGCTCCAAGAAGGACAACGAAGTCTTACAACATTATTACCCTATGCATTGTCTGAAGAACACATACATAATAAACTGAGAATATCATGGGAGAATCTGTGAATGATTCAAATATATCAGGTGACAATAGTAGTAGGTTGCAAGCAACTTGGTGGGACATCTTCTCAAAAGCAAGATATATCTAAAATGCAGACAGTGACCTGAGCAGAGTATAATGTATTTATGGATGTGCAGCAGCTTCATGCGCTTGATGCTATTTCCAAAGGGAATGCACCAGGTGATTATATTATAGGACTCGGGAATTAACAACATTGTTAGATTGCTACTATTTCTGGTTGTTCATATTAGTTGTTCTACTGACAATAAGCCATAAGTATGCAGTAGGCTCTTAAGGCTGATTATGCCAAGCAAACAATTTTTTTTATAACATGGATTTGTATTTTGTCCTCTTCTTCAATAACATGATACAGATCATACAGTCTTGTTATTAAAAAAAAAACTTTTTGTTTCAAAATATGTAATTAAAAACTGGATCCTCTTCCCAATCACGGGCTCACTATTAATCCCCTTGTATGATAAAAACTGTATCTTCTTCTCCAGCAACAACACTTCAGTTCTAACATTCATTGCTTATAACAAATTCCATTCATTCCCAGTAACCATGTCGAAATAAACATTGAACATTGAAAATAAAGAAGTATAGGAAATTTTCCTAGAAGAGTAAACATTTCCTCTCATGTTAAGCAAAAAAGGGGTGAATCAAATGAGTGGAAATTCAGAATTGTAATGATCAAAACATGATTGAAAGAGATTAGGGAGGATTAACAACCATTCGATTAAGGTTATATTCCACCTCCGGGGACAAAAACTTGGACTGAAACGGGGTTGACCCATCGATTAAAGCTTCTTGTTCAAACACTTGGATGGTTTCATCGCCTTTTCCATCTCTGGAAGCAGAAGTTCTCACGGATTCATCCATGGTCTTTGATACCCAGAACGAGTTTCTTCCCAAAACAGGTTTCCTAGGAACAAATCTGCTACAAAGGAATGATCTTGAAGGAGAAAAACGATGAGCAAATGAAGTGTTTTTCAAGTGAGTCTGTTTAAGTAAATTTGACCCAATATAAGAGGAGGGACCGTAGCAAATTGTGGTTGCTGCCGCCATGTGAGAGGGTGAGGCTCCAATATTCCATTACAAAATCGAGGCTTTCTCAACTGCTATTTATTACTCTATGGAGGGAAGTACTCCACGGAAAGTCCAACAAACGAGTTCATTCTGTGTTCACAATTCCTAAACACTAAGGACAGCAAATTTTCCTTATATAAAACCAAAAGGTTTTTTCTTTCCTATCAAATGATATATATACATTTTGTTTAACCCGATAAGGTAGTCAAACTTTTCCAGCATTTTTTTTTTAATTTATTATTTCTTGTGCGCAGACCAGTGTCTAATTTGTAAATGAAAAGGTTACAGGTTAATCATGGGACACTGTGTTATTAGATGATACATTTATAAACAAATTATGTATTATTTTTTAATAAATTATATATAATTATATTATCATTTAATTTTATATTAATATGTATCGTAAATTTATTGATTTTTAAAATAATTATTTTAAAAATTATATTAAAATATTTTAATTGATTAATAATATAACAATTGAAGAACATTAATAATACATTCTTTTAACTAACTCTTATATTAAAAATTACAAAATAATGATAGAGATTATTAAATATGATATAAAATCCATAAAATTTTATAAATTTTAACAAACAAACAAAAATTGTATATAAAAGTAATAGTTACCAGCACTTCGCTGGAAAAAAAAAAACCTATAATGTATGTTTAGTAAACTTCTAGGTTTATTATTAAGACTTTATAAAGTTTTACAAATCTTGATTTTTTTCTCCAGGTACTTCACATTTTAAGTATATAAATATATATAGTTTTTCAATTTTTATGTATCAATTATAAACTGTTACCAGCACTTCACTAAAATTTATATAAATATGATATGATGCGATACCTGAAATTATATATGTATTGATTGCTGTTAACACATTATAACGAAATTATTTTAACTCTTATATCCTCTCTCTCTCTCTCTCTCTCTCTCTCTCTCTCTCTCTCTCTCTCTCTCTCTCTCTCTCTCTCTCTCTCTCTCTATATATATATATATATATATATATATATATTGAATTTTGAGATGTCACAATCACATAACTACTGTGATACCTGAAAGACTAACAATACAATTAACACAAATAAAAAATAATATCTATGACA
The DNA here is from genome assembly GCA_007407185.1 of Glycine tomentella. NCBI lineage: Eukaryota > Viridiplantae > Streptophyta > Magnoliopsida > Fabales > Fabaceae > Glycine > Glycine tomentella. The sequence goes on along the minus strand of PYAF01004289.1, from coordinate 3,316,915 downwards.
AAAAATAAATAATTTTGAGAAACAAACAGACATAATTTTTTAGAAATTACTAAAATTAGTTACATCAATATAATGTTTTGACTTAAAAATCAATAGACACGTACGTTTGTAATGCCTTTCCAAACATATTGATGCCGTAAAATAAGTTTGTATCCTGACAAACATATCCTACACAAAAATAAGAGTACAAATATAAACTATTTATACCGGAACTAGAAGAGGTGGCCTTTGTTGGTGGTATAATACCCCAGCATATAAAATGTGTTAGAATATACATGAGGTATGAATTCATTTGATGTTACTTACATAATTAATAATTAGTTATATGTTTTCTCTGTATGGATGGGAAGTGGCGGAGTTTGACAAAAAAAAAATTGGAGGAAACAAAATAATTAAGTCCACGTCATTTTCTGTTCGTCTAATCCAACATAGATTATATATTTGAAATTTAATATTGAGAATGTGATTTGGTGATCACTTATAGATACTTTGATGCTCAAGTGAAATTTTAGTAGAGTAATATGGTAAAATATAAGAAAATATTCATATAAGATAAGAGAATATATTGATATTTATATATTGAGAGAAAAAATAGTGATATTTATAGGCATTCATTGGAATATAATAACATGATTGGTAAGAGTCTCAATATGATTTATGCACCTACTATTAAGGGATGTCATACTTATGGATGATTATCAATTAATTTGGATCAACTCAAATCATTCAAGCTAACCAATCCAACTTTTTGGGTTGAACCAAATTGGGCCAATTCAATGGCAGCTAAAACATTTGGTGAGTCTTAGGCCGAACAAGTTGGCCATGGATCACTGACTTTTTAAAAATATTTTTTATAAAATTATAAAAACAAATTAACTTTTATATAACTAATCAATATAATATTTATTAATAATAACTATGAAAAAAACAAAAATAATTTGTCATTGGTATTATAAAATAAAAATATATAATACATAATAATAAAAGTAAAATAGTGTCTATATTGTATAAGCACGTGTTAAAATTAAAATATAAAAAAAAAACTCAAAGTATATAAAAAATTTTCTCTTAAAATAGATATTAACAGCACATGTAATTATAAATTTATCATTTTGATTTTATCAATTGTAAAAAAGTAAATAAAAAATTGGGCAAATGGACTAGCCAAGCACACTTCAAGCTATTAAGAAATTAGGTCGAACCGAATTGAACTATAATACGCTCGGTCTTTTCAAAGCTCAAGTCAACTTACACCAAATTGCACACATTTTCTTAATACTTCTAATTGTACTTAGGAATAAGTGGTTGTAACTTGTAAGACACATAAGGCCTGTTTGGATAAGCTTATCTAGAAATACTTCTACAATAAGAAAATAAGAAGAAAAATATGAAATGAGTTTTTCTATACGTAAAAATAAGTTTTCATTAACTAATTTTTAGAAGTTCACCAATATAATTTTTCTAGAAAATGAGATGACATCTACAAATTAGCTAATGAAAAACTTATTTTAACTTATGGAGAAGTTCATTTCATTTTTTTCTTCTTACTTTCTTCTTCTAGAAGTGTTTCTAGAGAAATTTACACCCAAGCAGGCCCATAATCTATGTCTCTATGACACTATTAGGGCTTTAGTGAATTGGGCGCAAGGCCTTTGCGAAAAGTCGATCATTGACTGGGGATGTTTGTTGCGATCTACTGCAGTCAAGATGCATGTTTATCTAGGTTTTTTTTTCCCATATACACTACTTTGTATGTAAAAATGCCTAATCTATACTACTTTCCATTTTATTTCCCTATGTACACTACTTTTGTGATGATGTGAGAAGTTGGGAAGTGGGAACCCGACTTCTCACTAGCTTTTTGCTTTTTTTTTTCTTTCTTTCAAGTTTATATTATAAAAAAAAATTACTAGTTGCTTGTGGGGAGTTGGGAATTGAAAACCCGACTTTCGTATAGTTTTATTATTTTTAAAATTATATTTTTCTACAAGAATATTTTAATTTTTTGAAAAAAAAATTAAAAATATATTTTATTGGTTTAATAATTATTAGTTTATTAAATTTAATAAATATCTATGTTAAAAATAAATATAAAAGACAATGTGATTAAAAAATAAGTTGATTAAAAAATAAAGTGGATATATAATTATTATATGATAAAATTAAAACATTAAAACAACAAAAAAATATTAACAATTACATAGATAAACATAATCATGGAAACCTAATAAAATAACAAAACGTACAAACAATAACAATTAGAGAGACAAACACAACAAACAAAACATTAAAAAATAAAAATAACAAAACGTACTAACAATAACAATTAAAACATGAAAATGAGGAAACTAATCATAATTTGAAAGATGTTATACAACAGACATGTCTTCTTCTAGTAGTTGGATTATTGGTTTGTTAAAAATAGCTAAAATTTCTATTGGACAGAAATGCTTATAGTAATTGGATTATGCTAATACCTTTAATACGTCTTCACTATTTTTCAGTTGTATTATTTCATATTCGATTAATTTTTCTGAATATTTTGCATGGTTTGGTTGTCAAAAGAACAATTGTCCAACCACCTTTAAGTCGTGAATTCCATAAGGGGGAACCCCTAGGGATGCAACTTGCTTGATAATATCCTTGAGTGTTTCAATGTTGCATCGGGAAGGAATTTGAAATTTTATTAGATTTATTGTTTTAATTTCATCGTATAATAATTATATATTCACTTTATTTTTTAATCAACTTATTTTTTAATCACGTTGTCTTTTATATTTATTTTAACATAAATATTTACTAAATTTAATAAACTAGTAATTATTAAACCAATAAAATATATTTTTAATTTTAAAAAAATAAAAATATTCTTTTGAAAAATATAATTTTTGAAAATAATAAAACTGTACAAAAGTCGGGTTGTTGGTTCTCACTTCCCAACTTCTCGCATCATCACAAATGTAGTGTAAATAGGAAAATAAAATGAAAAGTAGTGTAGATTGGGCATTTTTACATACAAAGTAGTGTATATGGGAAAAAAAACCTGTTTATCTAATGTGTAGATATGTCATAATGCAATAAAGTTTCTTATGGATGCATTCTAACAAGTTCAGAACATATAGAATTTGAGCTTCTTTTTTTTTTTTTTTCCTAACATTGAATGGATATTAATTCAATTATAACATTGAAAATAGTGTAGCATAATTAAAATAAAAAATCATAATTGACATGGGTTGATAATCTTTAATCATACATTCACCCTAAACTATAAATACATCAAAATAACTAGTTTTGTGTAATGTTGGGCTACCCTAGCTGCTGCGTTTTGTTCCCTACCTGGGTCTGTTTGGCCTTGGTATTTTGGACAAAAAAACCAGTTTTATTGGTTATTATTATATAGGTGCTGCATATTTGTTTTTTGTTTTATGGACAGCAGGGTGCTACACATGTTTGTTTGTTACCTATTCTATAGATACAAACTGAAATTCCAGTTTGCAAAGTGAATAAAGTTTATTCGGAAAAACATGTATTCACCCAACTAGAGGCAAGTGATCAAATAATAGCGTACATGTGTAGTTGTGAAATTAAAATTCGAAAAGGAAATTTGAGTTTTATTTTTATTTTTATTTATGAAAATTAATATTTTGGTTAGTGAATTTTGAGAAGTAAAAGTTTTTAAATAATTTAATCGTTCCAATTTGAAAAAATAGAAAATAAAAATTGATAACAAAGCTAAATTTATTCAATTAAATAATATTTAATTAATTTAAAAATTAAGATATAAAATGATCCAAAAGGATGATTGGTTTTTGTACGTGAATGCACAAGGAAGAGGTTTGTTGACGTGATTAGTTAGTGTGTCTTGGTCTCAACTCTCAACCCAACTGCACTCAATGTTACCACATGATAGGAACAAGGATGTTAGTTGAAAAGTTGAATCGGTACACTCACGAGTATTTTATTGAAAAAGCCTTCATTTTAAGGAAGAAAAATGATATGTATTTATTTATTTATTTGACGTCTAAGTTGTGGAAAGAAAAAAAAATGTGATAGAAAAAAATAAAAAAAAATAGTAAAGTGAAAGAGAATATTAAAATACTTTATAAATACGGAAATATCACTGGTGTTCAATAAAAGAGTAGATCAGATCCAACTTCAGAATGCACGACCGGTGGATGGTACTTTATACTGCTACATCGGCTCACGCGAAATGGCCACGTCTTCTTCACCACTCTTTCACGCACATCTTGATTATTTTAACTTTTTTTTTTTTTTCTTGATAATTGATAAAGCATATTTCCGCTCTCCCTCTCAAGTCTCAACCGTTGTATTTTCTCAAGTCTCAATTAATTTTGTAGTAAAAAAAAAAGTCTCAATTAATTTTATATTTCCTTCTTCACTTTGAAAAATAAAAACAGTTTGGTAAAGAATTAATTTCATCAATCCGTATTCCAACTCAAAATAAAAAAATAAAAGGTGCAACAATACGGAACCTAGTATACAAATGCGATTTAAACGAATAAGTTACTTTTTGAATTGAAAAGAGCAAAATAAAAGATATTGAAGAGTAGATAGCGGCAGGTCTGATAATTTAATTTTGGTACGCCAGTTATAGAGAGGTTTGGAGCAGTTTTGATTCTTTCCTTAGATTGCATGGTGGGAATAGGTCGATGTTTGACCACAGATTTCCAGTTCCCACCACCTTATCATCGTTACCGTACGTTACGTTAAACCAGGGGAGAAAAAAACTTCAAATACAAATTGTTTCTTTTTAATTAAAAAGTATGCAAGATAGAAAAATGATTAAGAACAAGAAAAAAATATTTTATCTATCTTTTTATCCATCAATTGCGATTTTCCTGTCAATTAAACAATAGAAATTAATAAATACTATTTTGTTCTTTAGCCACCTCCTTTCCTTTGGTAGTTTAAGAATCTACGAAGATTGTTGTTGAACGGGATAAGCAATCGAGACATCCATTTATGCGGTCTTTGTTAGTATAAAGTCACTTATTTCATGCATATACGACGGAATAAGAATTTAAATTAAATGTAAAAAGAATACTTTCTCATATCCATAGAAAGTAACTTTAGTGGAGATTATATGTGATTTGGTGTTAGGTTAAGAAATATATAATGTGATTAGAGGTTCACGCATGTCAGCAATCAGCATTTGTAAGATATTAAATTAAGCTCTTTAAAAAAACACGATTTCTGTAGAGAAAATGTCGGAGGTAGAGTTCAGAGAGTGTATATAAGAAGAACAAGATGTGGAAGGAGAAAAAGTTCATTCTCTCTCGCTCGTTCGCTCGCTACATTTGCGATGGATGCACTTGACTTGAGCTACTTGAAAGGGAACGCAGCTATGCAAAGATACAACATCTTTAACAGCATCGCCAAGACGCTTCGCATTCTCCAACTCTGCGTCGCTCTCTTCTTTCTTTCCTGGTTCCTCACGCGCCTCCCTTTCGCTCTCCGACTCTCCGCCAACTACCTCCGCAGTCCTCTCTTCGTCTTCGCCGTTTCCAACGCCATCATCGCCGCCCTCCTCACCCAGTCCCGCCGGTTCCACCAATCCAATTATGCTTCTCCGGTGGCAGAGGCAAAGGAAGAGCACCACCAGATCAACGACACGTCTACGGACAATAATTCAGGAAAATTCTATCGCCTGAGTGAGTCGGAGAAGTTGACGGGAAAGGGCGAGGAAAGGAATGAGACGGCGAGGAGCGAACTCCGGCGGTCGGAGACGGAGAAAGCGCGGGAAAAATCGTATCCGCAGGATAAGCTGAGCAACGAGGAATTCCGGCGCACGATAGAGGCGTTCATTGCAAAGCAAATGAAGTTGCTGCGGGAAGAGTCCTTGGCCATTTCGCTTTCTAATTAATTATAATTAACAGAAACATAAAAATAACTAATTAAGGAAACTGGACTTTAAAATCAAAAACACTCATTCCCTTCTTAGGTTATGATTCCTTTAATTAAGATTTTTGGGCTAAGAGAAATTAAGATAATTGGCATTACTACGTGCATGTTTGATTATTCTTTCTTGTTGTAAAATTAAGTTTCAGACAAAAATAATTTTATCCAACATATCAGAATCCTTACTTCTTACTTTTAGATTCATTTTATATTTATCTATCCGTCTAGCAGCATTTTCAAGTGCATGCATTAGAGTTAATGCCCTCAAACAAACTCCCAACCGCAGTCTGCAGTTTACAGTGTACACTCCCTTTCACATCCTGTAGCTTCTTTCTTACTACTAGATATTAAAATTAAATTAAACAATAAGAATCTCATGTCAGTGCCTTTATTGTTTTTTTCTTCTTTCAGCTCGAGGAATTGATGGTCCATTGTTGTGTTAGAATAAGTTTGAATTAATAATATGGTTGAATATGAAATAAATCATGTTAAAAAAATATATTTTATATGTGTTCAAAATCTCAGATTTGTCACCTTAAAAAAAAAATTTCATATCTTCATATTAATATCTTGATTATCAAAATACAAATTACTGGTAGTATGCTATACTTATAATTTAAGTCTTGGTTTGCCAGATATCTTAACTTTTCAAACTAAGGAAATTTCAAAAACTATATCAAGGCATAATTTCTCATGTTACATAAGTAATAACATATCAACGTATATTTTAAATACTAAAATGAAGCAAGTGATTAAGTTTAAAAACTTACCTATATTAACCGGAGATTTTAAAGACTTGTTTAAATTTTAAAGACTAATATATTTTTAGGACAAAAACAAACGTTCACACTTGCAAAAAATAAAGACTATTCTGTACCTTAATTGTTTATTGCAGATAAGAGGATAGAAAACTATAAAGCCAGCTTATTGCTTCCGGAATTGATTATGCATGGTAATAACTAGTAAAAGATAGCATTTAAAAAACAACTAATAAGCGATAGAAATCACAGAATTATCTTTGTCAAAAAAAAAAAAAAATCTCGGAATTCAATTCGATTATGGAGGCACCACCGTTGCGCGCGGAGAGGACACTTCAAATGATGTTGAAGCTGCTAGGAGTAGTTCAACGGGGTGTGACTGTGTGAGGTGATTTAGGAGAAATAGATCGAGGAAAAGAAAAGTTATAATATCATAAGGGTTGTTTGGAGATATTTTAAAATTTGGGGGTGCAGAAAGAAAAGGGAGCTGCATGAAGTAAAAGCCATTAATGCTTAATCTAGTCCCTGTTGGTTCAGTAGCCCAATCCACGTTTCATCCTATGAGAAAAATGGGTTGACTGAATCCCCCTTTTCTTCTCCATTTTTTATTGCCAATAGTAGTTGTTACTTGTTAAGATGTATCAATTGTAATGCTGCTTAATCTTATTCATTTTTCTTAACAAGATTGATTACAATAAACCTTAAGGTTTCAAATGTATCCATCTATATTTTTTAATTTAAGAAAAATATATTATTCCTTGAAAATACAAAATTATATTCTCATAAGTTTTCGGCCTATGCATCAATGATCTAGTGTATATTAATTAAAATAAACTAATAACTTTTTTATTTAATATTTCTCAATTACTATTCAAGAGCACAAACTAAAAAAACGTTATTTTATCATTTTTATATATGTTCTTACTCTTTTTCGCCACTTAGTATTATTTTTTGTGTGAATATCACTTATTCCTTTCTTGTGCGTTGTGCCTTACTATTTTATTCTCTCTTTTTTTCAAGTCTAACTAACTGTCTAAGCATGATTCTCTTTTATGTTATTGTGTTCTTTTAGCAGCAGATCCCCATAGTGTTCCCATCAATAATTATGAGAAGAGACAAAACGAGGTTTGTAAGCTATATAAATACTTATGTAATTATTCACTGTACACAATGCTCTGCCCATTAACCCATTACTTATGCAGAGAAATGTTAACATAATATACCTTTCTAACACATTTTTTAAAATGTTTTATATTATTAACTAAAATTAATTAAAAATCACAAACTTGTGTGAGTTTTACTCCTTTATTTAGTAATCTATACTCATAATTTTATAGTTTCTCATAAAAATGATTCGGGGACAATGAGAGGAAATCAGGAAAACATGAAAAATGATTGTGACATGTAGGTGAAAACAAAAGATGTTGGTTTTGACGGGCGAATAAGCTTAAAGAAAAGCCCAGGTTGTTCTATGATGAGTATGATCCACATAAAAAAAAAAATTAAAAAGAAATACGACAGATACTCTACTACCACATATAATTTTAGTGGCTGGCGCCATTGTTAAGAAAAATTAGGTTTTCTTCAACGTTAAACAAACTCGTCCTGTTTAAACTTTAAAGAGAATAAAGAGTATATGAGAGAGATATATAACGTCATTGTATTACGTCAAAACCATGAGCTCTGGATGCTTACGATGACCTTATTATGAAATATGAATGCGTCTGTGATCCTAACACAAATTATGAAGTTGATTAGCTTATTTCAACGGCTTTGACAGCCATATTTTCATAAAAAAAAATAAATTAACCAACGTTTAATGAACTTTGGACTCTAGATTACACAAGGGATCAATGGGATCTGGGTAAAGAGGTTCAAGCATTAGTTTAGGAGGTACAAGTATGGATTTCTGTTGAAGAAGTTTCAAATTATAATTCAGATTGCACATGATACCTCTTATTTATTTATTCTTGCACTAATCTCTTTAATTGCTTAATGATATGCATCCAGCATATGGTCCTTTCCAAGCTTATAAAAGCCAAAATCATTGATAAATAGCTTAGAATTGCATATAATCATGATAGTTGTTGATGATTTCATTGTTGTCAAGTGTTGTGCTAATTTGAACAAATTGTGTAGCAGGAAAGCACTCATTTCAAGCCAATTTTGGAACCCCAGGTCTCCCACGCCTCCAGCTTGAAGTCCCACACCCCAAGCGTGGGTAGAGGCCTTGTTTTGCAATTCTGGCTGGAAGTCCACGCCCCAGGCGTGGGAAAGTCCTCCTTCTTGCATTTTGTCTGGAATGCCACGCTCCAAGCATGGGAAGCCACGCCCCAGGCGTGGGACTCTGCAGTTTGCGATTTCTGAAGGTTTTCAAGGGCAATTTGGAAGTTTCACATGCTACCTTATAAATTCTCTCATCCTCAGTCTTAAAAACACGGAATTGGAGGGAGAAAAACACTATCTTAGGGTTTAGAAGCTTGGGCATCCTTAGCTTAGGGTTGGAGGTTGAAGATCAAAGTGGGACTCCTCCTTCATCTTCTTCCTTCTTGCTTCTGCTAGGGATGATTCTTTTTGTAGCTCAACCACCCATTATGAGGTTTGGCTGAGCATTATTGTAGTTAGGGCCAAAGCACTTAATGTAAATCTCTTTTGGATGTATTGAATACTCTTGTTCATTTATTACAAGCTATTTTACTGCATTTTGTACTTCTCTTTCTTCTCTTGCCTAGACTTAGCTAACCTAGGTAAAAGCTTAGAGCTTAAGTTCACAATAGACATATTGAGGCTTTAGTTTCAGACCTAAGTGTGGTAACTTGCTAACACTACCTAGGAATAGGGGTGGGTGCTTGCAACTTTACTTGTTTATGTGTTTGCTTAATGCTTAACTTGCTTAAGATCACTAAGAGATTAGGGTTGGATGGTAAGTTAAAGAACTAAGTAGAAGAGACATCAAAACTTAGTCAATATTAGAAGAACACATTAGTTGAATAGCTTGGATAATAGAACAAGATACTCAGTATCATTTCATAGAGAGACACATTGAGTGTGGGCTGTCCTAGCTATATATCCATACACATTATTATTTTCTAAATTGCTTTGATATTAATTTATGCTTGCTTTTAGTTTTAATTTCGTTTAATCGATTCATACAACAACAACCACAACGTTATTCTTCTTTAATTTGGTGTCCAACTTATCGATCGAAATTATAATCTATTTGGTCAAACAATCCTCGTTGGAAACGACAAATCCCCTACTTTCACTTTATTACTTGAGCGACCGGTGCACTTACCGAGTACGCAACACTTAAAAATCATTACTTTAACACCCTTATACATCACATAATTTCCTTAATCTCTTATCACTAAAGGAAAAAAATTCTGTAAAGAAACTTTTTTGTTTTTTTTTTTTTTCATGTAAATCCCGTCCAAATATTCACATAAATCACATAACTTTAATGTTAATTCTCGCTATATCTCCCATTCATATTCTATTTAATTTGTTCTTAAGTTAACAATCTCCAACCCTTTTTTGGAAAGTAAAACTTGTAGTGAGTCTTTGATAAATTAAGCAAAAAAAATTCTTTTATGTATATTATCTTGGTAGAATTTTTTATTTCCTATTTTCAATATTACCTAATGATGTCTAATAATGTTAATTAATAATTTTGAAGATGGAATGCAAGATATGTTAAATGTTTTTCTTTTAAATCTGTTCAGGAGTATATCTTTTCTTTTTTTGTTGGTCAGTAAAATTATCCGTCAATTGAAAGCCCTTCATTTATATATGTTATTGTTTATTTATATTACTGAATATTTAATCATATTTCAACAGTTATTTTCAATAACTATTTTTATTTCATTAATAAAAGATGAAAAGGATTTCAAACGAACATGATAACTGTGCCTATAGGGGGAGCCAATCACAAATGAAATAAATTAAATAAAAACATTGTTGCTATTATTTTTATCGGATTTCAAACTATTTTTATCTCTTTAATTGTTTAAAAATCATTACATTGACATTGACATTACCTTATTAGATAATATATAAATTAGATTGATATAACTTATTTTCAAGTCATGGCAAAGTAAGGACCACAGTGTTATTCTTATTTACCTCTATAATAAGTAATTCAAATGAAATAAAGCCTCATAAAAACATTAGAAAAAATAATTTAAAAAATAAACAAAGTGGAAACATTTGTATGTAATAAATAATTATAGCGACAATTTGACAGCTAATAAATGATTATAAAGATTATGAAAAGAAAAAACTTAACTATAATATTATAAGTATTTTTGGTATTATTTTTGTTAAAATTTTAATTTTACTTTAATGAGTCACAATAAAAATCCACAAAATTTATGAAACTAAAACAGTAATTGTTATTAGAAATAATACAACAAATATTTTTTTGTTGAATATACTACAAATGCTTCTAATACTACTACACATAAGTACGTTCCATAAAAGAACAATATATACAAAATAATATAAATGCACCCATTATTCAAAGGAGTAATAACAATGACTTGCGAGTCATGACACTAATCAGATGACGGAAGGAATATATAAATAGTTCAAAAGTTATGTCGTTACAAGAAATCAATAAACAAGTAACAACTATATTTTAGTTGCCACATGCATGTATTTTTATAAGTCACACCTACTCAATTATTAACTTCGCCCTATTTTACAAGTATAATAAACCTAGTGATTTTGCTTTAAAAAGACCTAGTAGTGATTGGAGAGCTATTTTTTTTTTAGCAAGACTGATACTAAAAAATTACTTTAAATTTCAATTAAATGAAGATGATCAAGTAAGTTAAGTTCTCAATATTTAATTTATTTTAATTTGAGACCTTTGATATTCATAAGTTATTTTTGAACTCCAACTAATTTAAGACAGATTGCATGAATCTATTAAAAATATAAAATTCTCAAAATATGTTTTCATTCACAAAAACTTAATACTTTATTTAAGAAAATAAAGCCTCTTATTCAAACATAAATATCATCTAAGAAAATAATTTCTTTTCTATTTATAACATTCAAACATAAATATTATCTGTTATGGGAGGACACCATAGGAATTGGCCAGAAAAATATGCAAGCTTTAAGTAAAATACTAGTCTTAAATATGAATTTAGTTTATATAAGTTTGCATTTTTAGCTTTGATCGTTGTAATTTTTTTTTGTTTATTCTTATTACTTCACGTAAGTTTTTATTTTTTCAATTTTAGTTATTGTAAGTTTTTATTTTTACTTGTAGTCCTGTAAATTTATATATATATATATATATATATATATATTTAATTTTAGTCCCTATAAAATTTTATTTTTAGTCTTAATTTGTAAAAAAAAATGCTTTAAGGACTAAACATGGAAATGCACAAATTTAAAAAACTAAAAATGAAAAAAAAAATTATAGCAATCAAAATTAAAAAACAAAACGCAAAAATTAGAGTTATATTTATATTTAAGCTAAAATATTATAACAAAGGAATTTGGCCACCAAAGACTATTTTATGCCGGAAGAAAGTGAGAATTACCTCAATAATAGATATGTAAACGGTGAAAAGTTTTTAATCCTACCATTAAATTTTATAATGTATAATATAATTTAAAAAAGAGTTTAAAATGCAATTGTAGTTAAAGATAAAAATAAGTTGGATCATCTATTGAAAGTTTATGACTCAATCATTTTAAGTCTGTGGATCTTGACCAAACTTATTTAGTAAAAATATTAAATTCAAACTTCTTAAAAAACTTATTTAATTAAATAAGTCGGATCATAAACACAAGAAACCTATTAAATCTGGCGAAATGATGTAATTTGAAATACATGACTTTTTATCATAGTAAAATAAGATTTTATTCGTCATTAACAAAACAAAAAGAGAGATAGTAAAAAAAAAACATAGTGTGGCAATCACAAATTATGAACAGAAAGAGAGATATCCAAACAATGAACATGCACGCACATAGATTTTGAAAATTATAAACACAGTTTATTTAGATATTTGACCAAACACATAAAATCAAGAAAAATGCATTATGTTAAAAACACGCACATTAATTGTAGTGAACAAAAATGCATCTTCGAAGGTAGAAAAGTAAAAGAAATGGTAATGAAAATTAGAGATAAAATGAGTGAGAAATAAGTTACTGGTTCAATTCAAAACACACGCATCAACCCATCTTGCTATGATGAAAAAAAAACAGTAAAAAAAAGTGTAGAAAATGCATTTTTTAAACAAAATAACTACATCAAAAGCAAACTAAAAGATATTTTTTTTTTTACAGTTACCACATGCAATTAGTGTTGGGGTGGTTTGAAATACACGACTTTTCCTTAGCTTGTTTTCTTCATCTTTCTGTCACAACTTCAAATGTCTTCTGTAGATCATCTTGAAACACGTGTAGTTTTTTTCCCATCATTCGCAAAAGAATGAGGACTTTAATTTCATAAATCGAAAGCAAAGGAAAAACTCATTGAAATTGACGTAATCGTACTTTTGGTCCTTTTATATTCTCATATATTTCTTAAATTTGGTCTTTTCCCTTTGTTTCTACAATTTTGATTCATGTACTATTTAAACTATATTTGGATCTATGCGATGCACGAGTTTTGTAATTTTTATATTTGATTTATTGGAGGTTTTAAATATTTTAAACAAAAGAGGAAATATGATAGGAAAAAAAATATTTTAAACATCCTCAAAGAGATAATATTTTTTTTTTTTGCATTTGAAAAAACATTTCATGAACATCCATTATACTATAAGACATTTAGAGAGAGTAAAAAAAGAAGAATATAATATATGAATGAATGGAATAATCCTAAAAATTAAAAGAATACATGTTAGATTTAAATTTAGAACAACATAAATACTTAA
>PYAF01004289.1:3250571-3301281 GCA_007407185.1 Glycine tomentella | reverse complement strand
ATTTTAAAACTTTGTAATAAAATAAAATAAATAAAATTTGAATGATCAAAATTTGTAAGATAATTTTTGTGTATGACACAAGTGATGATGTTAGTACGTATTATTCTTTTCAAATTAATATTACTTTTTAATTTATTATGCAATTGAAATATAGGTCAACATTTTTTGTTTATATATTGGCTGTAAGTTAATGAATAAACAAAATTACATAATTAGATATACCAAAAAATATAGAATCATATACCAAAACAAATTGCATAATTAAAATAGTGAAGGACTAAATTCATGAAATAAAGATAGTAAGGGCAAGGGGTAATAAAATGCAATGAAGTATTTTATTTAATATTTTCATTTTTAATTCATTGTGTCGCAACTTTGGTTTCTTTTTTTGTTTTAAATCATTTTCTTAATAAGCACAGCTTTTGCTATATCGTCAGTCAAATTAATATTAGGCTGAGCTCACCCATGTATGAAGAGCAATATTATATCTTCTTTTCTTTAAAATAAAAACAAACTTATACGTATCCGTATTTCTATATGTAGGGGTGTCATATAGGTTTGGTTGCATTGATCAATAAAAGCATAAAATATCAACTACCTCAGGAAAGGAGAGAAAGGAAGAAAAGAGAAACAAGAATGGAAGTGACACAAGTACTGCACATGAATGGAGGCTCAGGCGAAACAAGCTATGCAAACAATTCCTTAGTTCAGGTATAAATGTAAAATACAACAAGTAAAATCATGTTTTTTTTCTCTCCATTGCATTTACTGGTAATTGTATGTTCATATATATTAAGACAAGATTTAACAAGCTAGGTTAAGAAACGACTTTGATATATAGTGCATGTAATAGCAAAGATATATCTATATACGCAGTTGTATACCAGTATACATACTAACTTCTTTATATTTTAATTTAGACTATATTTATTGGTTGGAACTCTGAGTGAATGAATAAATATTGCAGCAAAAGGTGATTTTTTTGACAAAGGGTATGAGAGAGGAAGCCATAAGCAGCCTCTACCGCAGCATACTCCCGAGAAGCCTAGCAATTGCGGACTAGGGTTGCTCTTCTGGATCAAACACTTTCGTTGTGATATCTGAAGCTATAAAATCGGTGGAGAAGCTTTGTCGAGAGCTGAATCATGAGTCACCAGAATACCAGATCTACATGAACGATCTCCCAGGGAACGATTTCAACAACATCTTCATGTCCCTTGACAGCTTCAAAGAGAAACTGAGTAATGAAATAATAGAAACTGGCCATGGAATTGGTTCGTTTTTTCAATGGGGTTCCCGGTTCTTTTTATGGCAGGATCTTTCCAACCAAAACTCTGCATTTTGTTCATTCCTCGTACAGCCTTATGTGGCTATCCAAGGTAGTACTGTATATGTTAACTCATAAATATAACATTAACTCAAAAAAGATGAAGAGAGAGAAAATAAGGTTGTTGATAAAAAAATTATGTTAACTATATATTATTATTATTATTATTATTATTATTATTAATATCACAGAATAATATTATTGTAACTCCTATAGGAATGACAAAGTATTTCTTCACAATAAAATCAATTTTTGTGTAAAAAACTGAATTAAATAAATTTTCTATAGATATCCTGCAACACACCTACAGGAGTGACAAACTTATTA
Source organism: Glycine tomentella (assembly GCA_007407185.1). Classification (NCBI taxonomy): domain Eukaryota; kingdom Viridiplantae; phylum Streptophyta; class Magnoliopsida; order Fabales; family Fabaceae; genus Glycine; species Glycine tomentella. Next base: position 3,299,627 of record PYAF01004289.1, on the reverse strand, counting down.
CAGATGCAAGATTAAAATGATTATTGTTTCATGATTATTAATTAGGTTCCTGAAGGTGTAGAGAACAATAAGGGCAACATTTACATGGCCAGCACAAATCCCTTAAACGTCCTTAAGGCTTATTACGAGCAATATCAAAAAGATTTCTCGTTGTTTTTGAAGTGTCGAGCGGAAGAAATCGTGGAAGGGGGCCGTATGGTTCTGACATTTTTGGGAAGAAGAAGCGATGATCGATCTAGCAAAGAGTGTTGTTATATATGGGAACTTTTGGCTATGGCTCTTAATGATATGGTCTCGAAGGTACTTATGGAATAATGCTTTCTTTTTCTAAAATACTTTCCTACTTTTTTATACATCTAAATCTTGAGGAAATTAAGGAAAGGGGGCTAGGAGAAACAATAGCTCCAAGCCAGTAAACATTCCTGTTAAAATTTAATTTATTTTTGTAAAAGTTTTAATTTATGATTTCATCAAATATAAATATTTTTTAACATAACATATGTACGTACTAAAACTATAAATAGTGTTTAGATTGTTATTCAATTATAATATATCATACATGATAAATTTAATAATTTTTGTAGTGATTATCTTAATAATAATAATAACTAATTAATATATATATATATATATATATATATATATATATTTACCCTGAAAAAAATTTCCCCAACCAATAATATCTCAGTCGACACACTCAAGTTACTTCTTCCAACATAATCTTTAATTATGGACTGTCAGTGAAAAAAAAAATATCACGATTCCTATTTTAAGCAAGAAAAAAAAATTCATATCACATGAAGAATATTTTGAAGATAATTGTATTAAATAAGGCATAATTAATTTCAAATCAAGATACAAATATTTTTTTATTTATGTTCCAGATCGAAGGGAGGATGAACACACCAATCATGTATTATATAGCTTTAAAAATATCCTAATTTAAAATATTACCTTTTTAAATATAATTAGTACTGTTTTAATTTGTACATTGTACATAATAAATATTTGTTTTTATATAATTAAAATTTAAAATATATAAGCATAGTAAATTAAAATTTAAAATAAATGTTTTAAATATATAAATTATATTTTAGTTTTATAACAGTAAAATTAAATATTCAAATAAAGATAAAAGACCTGTAACTTAAAATGACTAAGAAAATTACAGTAATTTTTTTTGTTAATTACTATGGTAGTGCGCAAATGCAATTCTTGAGGAGAGAAAGAAAATTCTTGAGAATATCAAATTGAAAGAGAAAAAATATTTAAAAATGTATTGTTTAATTTGAAAGAATAAGAAAAGTCAAATCTTTCTGAACTATAAATATTACTAGTAATTTATAGAAAGTAGAAATTCTTCGTTGAGACTTATGGTTAAATTTTCTGAAAGAGAAATAGCTGAAATTTTTCCTGGTCCTATAGGGAATCATAAAAGAAGAGCAAATGGACACTTTTAACATCCCTCAATACACACCATCTCCATCTGAAGTGAAATTTGAGGTTCAAAAGGAAGGTTCATTTAGCATTACTAGTCTGGAGGTATCGGTAGTACCTTGGAATGCCTACGATAACGGGATTAATGCTTTTGATTCTGAATGTGGTTTGTCTAAATCACTCAGCAATGGAGGATACAACGTTACAAAGTGCATGAGGGCCGTAGCGGAACCTTTGTTGCTTAGTCACTTTGGAGAAGCAATCATTGAAGAGGTTTTTAGCCGGTATCAACAAATCTTAACTGAACGAATGTCTAAGGAGAAAACCGAATTTGTTAATGTGACCATATCGATGATTAGAACAGCATGAGTAACAAGTTGCACATATATTTTTACATATTTGTGGGTTTTCATTAAAGCCTACCCCAAAAAACTTTCTTCATGTGGTTGATGTGTTTAATTATAGCAAGTATTCATGTGTGGTTTCTCATTAAAACTGGCAAGTATTCTGTACTATAAACTAATTAATATTTATTATGTTGTACCGCTGGCTTGTGATTAATTAGTGATTTACGGATATTATGACAACTAGTTCTCGTTACATGAAAGTGAACTTATAACTCAGCTCGCTCAAGGATGGTTCTGTGCAAAATGAACTTTTCGTTTTAATTTTATACAGAATCTTTTGTTTAATTTTGTAATGGTAAAAGAAAACACACAATTTTTTAAAAGAGATATTATTTATTGAATTATAAGTATATATCTAACTTATTGATATCTAATGATTTTTTACAAAGCGAGGCGACCAAAGATATAACTTTTACAAATCTTTTCATTTTCCAATCTGATGCTACATAATTCGCCTACGTGATATACGTCAATTAAACTAGAGGCTCATTTACAGTCATCAATTTTCATTTAATCGCCTGCATGTGATATACATGCAACTGTGCAAGGGTGGGAAATCATTAACTCTGAGGGTTACCTTGGTCCCCCCAAAATTTTCTGGAATAATTAATTTTACAACGAATTATTTAAAAGAATATAATTACTCTGAAGGGAACCTTACATAGTTACATTTATTTGTGTTTCTTTCATTTGGCCCATTTCCAATAGGTCATAACTTTTCTCCCCACAAAAAGTAAAAGAGTTACAGAGTATATTTAATATTACTACTTATTATGTTAATCAATTTTTTAAATCCAAATGAATTAGTTTGTTGGATTTTATAAAAAAAGGGCCCAGAGTATTTTTTTTTAGGTCAGGTTGGATACTTCAATAAACTTTTTTTTTTTTTAACTTTACATCATTTTAAGAGATTTGGATAATTCTTTAAATAAGTGACAATACATTCATTTTTTTTGCAGCAAATTAATTTTTATTAAAAAAAATATAGTCTGTGACATAAGATATGACAATACATTCATTGACTTTGTTTGTAAAACAGATCGAATCTCAGAACTTTTTTGGGTCATGAGTGAGCCCTTAAGTGTGAGTAAGGAAAAAACTATACATAGGCCGATGTTGCAATTGCTCCCCACACGGTCTTTTTTCTTCCTACATCTCCAAAATTTTTAAAATTTCTACGTTATCCTCCTTTATTCCAAAATGATCATTCCAAAATGTATTCTTATTTCAAAATATAAAAATTAATTATAAAATAACTATTCTGAAATAAGAATAAATAATTCAAAAATCTATTATAGAATATCTATTCTTGAAAATAATTTTCATATTCTAAAATAGTTATTCCAAAAAACAAGTAAGAAACCTTTTCATCTTATACGTGCTGCCCATATATTCTTGTGCTTCACCCTCAACCCATTCTCATCCCTCATACAAAATCAGCCCCGTCCCCATTCCCAAAAGCGTATTGAACTTCTCCTTATTCTTCACGTCACTTTACAAAGGCAGAACCATTCTAATTCCTTAGAAAACATACACAGCCACACCTATGTCATAGAAAAACACCGACAAACCCTTGAATATTTCCAAATGAGGTTTATTCTTAACAAAAACATCCTTGACCATCACGATACTCTTAACAACAAGATCGACAACGTCAGCGAAGATGCTCAACGATGCCAAATGAATATAGGCCTAATCGCCCGTAATGAAATGGGTAATATTATAGCTGATGCTGCAACGTTTGGTGGATGCCATTTTGACTACGAGGGAAGGCTGAAGCTTTTGCACTCAAGTGGGGAATAAATATGGCAACAAATTGAATGTGTTTTTTAGTTTGATTGTTTCCCTCTATTTCAATTGTGGAGTAACATAAACAAGTTTGGACGTTCGCTTTTTCATGGCATTGTGATTTGTGCAAGATTGCAGAAGAATGATAGCAAGTTCATGTGGAAATAAGTTACTTTTTAAAAGAGAACTGGGAATAATGGTGCTCATTGTTTAATATCCTTGTCTTTTACTTATCTTGATAATTGATGGATAAAGTAGGTTATTTATCAATTGGACCAAATCATATCAGATGATATATCCAACATCATTTCCGTGAATTAATAAATCCCAGCTCTTATCTTAAAAAAAAAAAAAATAGTATTGGATGTGAATCCCTAGCTAATATAGCTACTAGTTGCTTTTGCATTGTTTTTTTACGTGATGAAATGGATAATATTATCCTTTCGTAGAGCCAATCTTTATTTTTCAAGGATTTAGAATGGCTCCTACTCTAAAAAGAAAAGAAAAGGAGACTTCGGTAGAACTGTTCATTTACGTTAGCAGAGTTGACTATGTCAAATAAATAATATACTTCACCAAATATCAACATAAAAGCTAATAATATGCTTATTGGCTCCAATCGATTCTTGGTTAGTTCATCTAATTAAGTTGAAGAAACTAGCATTTTAATTTAAAAGTAGAAATTTTGATTAATCATTTGACGATTGGTGTTTTCTCTAGTTGACTTTTCCTATGAAATCTATGCATAATTCCAATCCTTTCGTTTTCAAGCAATGTCATGTTACAATGATAATGGAAGTTGCAACAAATCGCAGACGGCAAAACCAACATACAAGAGAAACCTCTCGTATAAGGATTACATGCACCAATAAAACAAAAGACAAATATTCTTCAAGTTTTGCTGAGGAAGGTAAACAAGTAAAACAGCCATACAACCATACAAGAAAAAGATGTCAAAAGAGAGAGGCTGTTATTTCCTCCTTGTTTTGTTTGGTTCACCTGAAATAATAAATCTCTTAATATTTCAACACCAACAACGTTGTTGTCAATTGTTCACCAAGCTAGCCGGCTGTATTATTTAGTCACCATTCTATAGCTTTAGTGCGATCAGAACCAGGTGAGTGATTATTTCTCCAAAAAGGGAAGCTTATCGAAGGGAGGAGTGGAAGCTGCTCTGCTAATGCCCTGGCCAAGAGATGGTTAAGAAGACAGTCTTGAAGGTTGATATCAGTTGTCTCAAATGCAAAAGGAAGCTCCTCAAAATCGTCTCTTCAATTCAAGGTAACCACAACACTAGTCCTTAATTAATCCTTGTTTTATGAGTTGAATTAAAATTCAAAATGCTTGATGCTATATATAGCCTATAGGTATATTAGGATTTAAAATTATACGACTCTGCTTCATGTATTGTCTTAGTTAAATTAACCACTTGCAAACTTTTGATTTTGATTCAATTGTAGGGGTGGATAAAATTGAAGCTGATGAAGGGAAGGGCACGTTGACCGTGACAGGGGATGCAGACCCATATGAAATAATAGTTCGCATAAGGAAAGCTGGCAAACATGCTGAAGTTGTGAGTGTTGGGCCTCCCCCGGCCCCTCCAAAAAAGGATGAGAAGAAGCCCGAAGAAAAGAAGAAGCCCGAAGAAAAGAAGAAAGATGAAAAACCTAAGGAGTCCAGTATCCACATGCCATATTACTATCCTCCTTACCAACCAGTAGTGCTGTACATGAACAGATACGAGGAGCCCAATCCATCTTGCACTATATTGTGACCATGTTGTACACGAGTGCAGAGTGCTCATTTGCGTGAAACTTGTAATTTCATCCTTGGATCTTTTCAGTAGCTGCTGCCGTTAAAATTGTAGAAACTTAAATAATATTTGAAAAAGAATAGTTCCTGCCGCATAAACCTTTCTTAGTGGATCTTTTGCGTGATACCTAATTTTATTTCACACAGACATCATTTCACAGCTTTTGAATCATTTTCTTTGGTTGCAGTCTAAAAGTTTAACCCTCAAACCATAATGCATTTTATTGAGATCTTCATGAGCAAGTGAATTTTTCTCTGATGCTTGGCTTCTTTTCTTTGATGACAATTGTTATTCCGGTAAGTCCAGATGAACAATATTGGTCAATACATCTTAAATTGTGCAAGGGATAACATGGTTTCCGTAACCAAGCAGAACACATGAATTTTTCTCGGATCCACTCACTCCTTAGTCTTACTCCAAACATTACGCAGTTGTTTAACATAATAATAACAGCTATGCTGATAAAAATAACTAGTTCTGTTGAGTACTTAAGTTCATAGTTTTTTTTAGAATCTGCACAGTATCTCAATCTGAGTATGTTCTGAGCTACACTGTTGTCATGAAGAATCTTAATTTACACTCCATATCATTGCGTAGCCATTTTTTTAACTGACCCCACTTGCATTTGATTCTGGATGGCCAATTGAATTTAGACAACCATTTTCATAAAGAACTCTTGTATGTAAAACATATTATTTGCACAAATATAATTAACTTACCACAATGTATAGTGTCAGGAATCTTGATAAGAAAGGACAACGTGGCATCAGAGACAGCAGTGCATACTTTCTCTTATCTGTTGTGGCAATGAATTCTCCGTGATACCCATCAGCATATCACAAATTGAATCAAATGTCATCTTCATAGTCACAGTTCACAGGATTTAGGAGTTAGAGTACGTCCATGTTTGCATTTGGACGTACTCAGTTGGTTCTTTTTGTGCTCTAATTTATTTGCTTAAGATTTTTATGGAATTATCCTTGCAAAGCAGACAACATATAGTTTTTACCTTCATACTGAAGTCCTGCCACTTGAAATTTTTTCCACTTTTAGCTTTTGTAGCCTTCCACACAACATTTAGCCAAATTTAGTGACAAATGCAGATAATGTTGTGGAGAACGATTCAGATAATAGGCTTTTCTCTCCCAAAGCATCTGCCAATATTGGTTTTACATAAACCTTGTTAAATTGAACAATTCATTAGCACAAATTGACCTAGCTAGCTTGCACCTTCAGAACTTTGAACAAATATGTGGTTCTTGCGAATAACTTTGTCTTGAACATTCTTCCATACCTAATTCGACTAAATCAACAAGTTACATATACTCTATTGGCTCATGGTTCTTAAAAGTCTAACTCATGTCAAGATATCTAGAAAGATATTTTGGACCAAACACGATACTGAATGAACTTAAACATAACCAGTTAATTATATAACTAATGTCTTCGTTTTATTCCACTTATGAGATCAAGATTCCTAACCTTTTTCACATGGCTTACAAGTTACAAGAATCACTTTCTCCCTATTTTGTTGGTCCTTTGACCACACTATATATCATGACAAATTATAAGAAAACTCGTAAAAACACTTTGTATTTTCTATATTACGCACGTTAATAAAATAATCAATTTGAGTCTGATATGGGTTAATAAATAATCAATTTCATTATTAATGTATCAGCGTAAATATTCACTAATAAAGTCTAAAGTAAACAAATGACATAAGTAAGAATTTAATGATTATGCATTATTAATGTCAATTCTTTTATATTGTCAATCAATTCAAAATTACAGTATGATTTTGACACCGTCAATATAAAAAATCATTCAAATTAGTACCTTGAATATTAATAAAATATATAAAATTAGATATTAAATTGATGAATATTCAATATTTTAAGAATTGTTTATGTAATTTCATTACTTTAAAGAGTTTTTTTTATAAAAAAATATACTTTGAGTAATGAACTGAAATGAATGATTTACTATGTTCTTTTTAAAAATATAAACAGGTTGACTAAAGTCAAGTGATAGTAAAAGCAGTGTTTTTTCCTGGTGACAAACTACGAAATTGTAAGGCTGACTAGTGGACTAGTGGCTAGTCGGCAAGTTGTCAGAATTTCATGAGTGAGGGTCAGGGGAAAGTAAATAGATAAATTATTGTGATTTAATCATTATCCGTGACAACGTTGTCTTCACGTACGTGAATCGGATAAGCATTTCTTGGTGATATAAAAATAGTGATTCATGGGTTGGCAGAAGAAACAAGCAGATCTAGAGGATCATAATGGCAAGGAGTTGTCTCTTTTCTTTGGCATTTACTGGTCCACTGGACTAGCAACTTGCGGATTCCCTTCGGACCCAAAGTTAGCATTGCTCTCTGCTCTTCAATTATTCCGTGTCTTAACTGGATTTTCATGTAGAAAAAGTGTTACTTTAAACTCATAGTACCTTTTTATAAACTCAGTACGTAGCTAGCTAGTCTGACTTTGATGTGCAATCTTTGTAAACAAATAGTACAATTTCAAATGGTAATAATAAAGGCATTAATAGACAATTAAGCTGGGCCTTATTAATTTAGGTGTTCTTCGTTAGACCCAAACTAACATAACACTAATTAATTAAGCATGTACAAGGACACATATAGTATGTAGATGCCTAGTGAAGTATCAGTTTTCTTTCTCCTATATCTTGAAATTTCGCGAGGAGGGAATGACCGACTATATATGGATAGAATTGGCTGTGATTTATTTAACGCGAGTGATTACATAAATGAAGTATCGTACATAATATAAGCACCGTTCCTTTGGTAGGAACAAGACAAAGGATAATCCATTAGGTAATCTCGGAGTCCCTTTGCTGTCATTTTTACGAGGCATTTGTGTGTTTTGAGTACTCGCACGTCGTGGAATTATTTCTTGAAAATTCGACAATAGGCAGTAATCACAGTATACAAGGACAAGGTCGCATGCTTCTCCTAGCTACCCCTCCCTTTTCTTTTACTTTTGTTAATCAAATCACTTCAGAGGACGCTTTCTATCGTATTATAAAAATCAGCATGAGCCAATTTTCAGTTTAACACGCCGAAAATGGGTAAGCGTGGGGACATTGGTTCATATCATATGCGAGCAACCAAAAAGTATATAGGTAACAACTAATGACGCGTCATTAATCTTACTTTAAAATAAAAATAAAAACTAATGATGCGTCGTGCGTGCACATAAAGTTAACGGAATAAAATAGGCAATTCAATGAAGGCTTTGAATTATAAACTTGTCATAAGATTCCTCCATCTTCATGTATCAAAATTCATAAATTTTGCTGAAATTTCATTGAAAATATTCATTGGGTAACTATGATTATTTTATGCAGAGTGATTGACTCATTTGGGTTATTTTTACAACTTTTTTTTTATTAAAATGAATTTATGTTAAAATAAATTATTAGCATGAATCTATTTTTGATGCAGAAAAAAGATAAAATGGTTATTTTGATTTGCTATTCTATGTCGTATATTTTTTTGACTAAAAAAATTGAGAAAGACTTTCATGCAAATCAACAATTTATAATTGTTGGTTCAAAAATAGCAACCGTGTCATGTCCAATCGATGAAAAATAACAAATTCAAATTCATTTTGATGATCATCATGTGTTGTCTCCTCACAACAGACCACACATAAGCAACAAAGTTAAGGAAGTAACAATTCGAAGATAAAAAAATTGTAAAAACAACAATTTGCATTAACATGATTTGTAACTATAAATATAGTTTCTTTCAATCTTTTTCACATATTCAACCGATATACCAAAGGCTTGAGTATTTTCTTACCAATTCATTTTTTTTATTTAAAAAAATATATGCCATGCATTTGTATAACTAGATGAATATGTAATATATGTTATTCAAATTAGCATTTATAACTCAATTATTACCATAACAATGTTTCACGTACAAGAAAAATTAAAAACAATTGTTTCAAATAAGAATATTGTAAGAACTACAAAACATGTATTTGACTTTCAAATTTTAGAAGCTAGCAAAATTTGAGTAATTAGTGCAAAGAGAGTTCACCAATTCTAAAATGTCCCAAAGTATCAAGACACAAAAGAAGAAAGTGAGACAACATAAGTAAAAACAACACAACTGAATCTCATTATTTAACATGAGTAAAAATTATTATTTTAACTTAGGAAGTCTGCATTTTACATTTGATGGATCAAAGTTATTTTTACGAGACTTGCTGCATCTACGAGACACAGCAAGTGATATCAAAACAATAACAAAAAGACAACACAATTTTTAATATATGAATTTAATTACTATTCAATTAAAGTTTTTAAGAAAAAAATTAGTAGAAAAAATTACAAAAAGATCAACTTATGAAAAAATAATTACTTACAAAAAATCTTATTTTAGTAGTGAAAATAAATTTCAAATTATAAAAAATAAACTTTTTTAAACTACATATACTAAAATCACTTATAACTATTAAGGGGTCTAATTCAAATGGTTGAACATGATGGATGAATTATTGTAAACTCTTTGACCTCTTGGATTTTCACATATAAAAAAATTACTTATAACTCAATTAACACCATAACAATGTTCCATTAGTGAAACAGTATAGTCAGATCTCATTATTTAAGATGAGTAAAAATTATTAATTTAACTTAAAAAGTCAATATTTTACATTTATTGGATCAAATTTAGGGTCTTTTACATTGACGGGATATGATCTATCGTGAGAAGAGAATACATGATGACCAGCAAAATATATTTACTTCTAAGTAACCAGAAAAATAAATTTATTAATTGTTTGTGACCAGCAAAACAATTTTTATTGTTTTTTTCGAACATGATAAGATTGAACAGCAAATCAAAAGAACTTTTTTTTATTTTTTATAATCAAAACAAACCTATACCAATAATTGACTTTAAAATGAATCTATGCTAAGAAAAAATTTGTAAAAATGATCCTTATGCACAATGACTCATTTTATGCATCCAAAAGAGACAGAGGCAATCTTTTGTGCAGTGAACCTTTCACACAACGCAACGCATGGTTGTGGTTAGTTGTAGACATCTTGTCTTTGTGGTGACTTTATAAACGAAACGAAACGAAAGATGATTTGATTTGTTTTCAGAAAAAGTCGGAAGGCATGGAAGTGCTTCGATAAAAAAGAGTATATATATCTGTGTGGGATCCGATCGCAGAGAGAATGTACTGACCGCATCAACTAAAATCCAAATACTCTGGCACTCTGTTTGAGGCAGGGGAGTGACGCTGGAGCAAGGGTTAGGGCAGCGTTGCCTGCAGATTAGTTGAGACGCCTGAGGGGAACCTGCGACTGATTTTGGTCACTGTCCCATCGTTTTACGTGGCAGAGACCTGACTCACTCCAATTTCCAGTTTGTCCCTACTACTATATATCCTATGCATCTTCTCAATTTTATTCTTTCAAAACAACCAAATACTACATTATAACAGTTATAAGAGTAATTAATAATTGCCTTAAACATGTTTAAAATTCAACCATGTCCTGAACATTTTTTTTTTATATGCTTGGTCATGTCCTTCAAATGAAAAGGAAGTTTTAATAATATTTAAAATCTTATAAGTGTCAGGTTAGGACCGATCAGAGTGAATACAAATGTCACTCGACCTAACTTATACATAATATTTAAAATTCAATTATATTACTTTAATATATCAGTACTTAAAATCTAATTTTAATATATTTAATATAATGATTTATATACTATTAACTAAATGGAAATTATCTTAGATGTGATTTTATAAAATAATTATTTATATGGTCAATATTAATTTTTTCATTATAAAATAATTTATGATTGAATAAAATGTATTTTTTTAATATATATCCACAATCTAATGAAATTCCTTTTTCGAAGGTGCCTAATGAAATTCTTAATCCTTATGAGTTCATACTTTTTCGTTCGCGGAGTAAAACAAACAAACTATCCTTAAGAATTGTTACTGATTTTATCTTCATTCAATCCTTGTATGTTAAAAAATGAAAATAAAAAGCTTCATATAAAATCCAAGAACTTGAAAAAACGCACCATATGTTATTTTAACAACAAAGACACTGTTTCAAGTCACAAACAATGTTAATTGTTTTTGTTTTAAGAATAAAATAGACCGTCATACTAAAATAAAATAAGATTATTATAGAAAACAAATTTTTTTGTTCAAATATTTAAGCTAATCACATACTTAAGAGCTCAACTCGATACAACTAAATAAACTAAAATAATTTTACATCAATTGATTCGGATCGTACTTATTAATTGGTAAAGTAAAATGTTTGCCTAAATTTTAGAACTAAAATAAAACAATTGATGATATTTGTCTTAATTAAACTCTAATGTTACCAAATTTACTTAAAGTTAAAGTAGAAATTGAGTTAAAAAAGATAACCCAATTAAGCTAATGAATGAATAGGAGATAAATCTAGTCCGAGCTGACTCACATCAGATTTTTGTAAGTGTTACATTCTATTATAAGAAAAACAGACAGACACAGATACCCTACCTTTTCCCGTAAAAATAATTTAAATTAAAGAAGCTTGTAAATGACATTATTGAATGAAAAAAGGAGCAAAAAGGAAAAGACATACACAGTAGGATTTCCACACATACATGCACCTTGTAATTCCCAATAAAAACCGATAGATGTGATCCTCCTCAAAACGCATAACATTCCCTCCCCCGTCTCCAATACTCATTAGCCTTACCACAAAACAAAACGATGTTTTCCGCTAGAGACATGCCTTCCCCATCCTCAATTTTCTCAGCCTACGCCTCCATGACAGCTTCGATCATGCTTCTGCGTTCCATGGCCAACGAACTCGTTCCCCAACCCATTCGTGGCTACCTTTACAACACGTTCCGGTACCTCATAAAGCCTCGTTCCCAAACCCTCACCCTCATCATCGAAGAGTCCACCGGCATAGCCCGTAACCAAGTCTACGACGCCGCGGAGGCCTACCTCTCCACACGTGTCAGCCCCGAAAACGAGAGACTCAAGATCAGCAAGAGCGCAAAAGAGAAGAAACTAACCGTTCGGTTGGAGAAGGGCGAGAAGGTAGTCGACTGCTTCAACGGCGCGTGCTTCAAATGGAGATTCATCTGCGCGGAGTCCGAGAAGAACAACCCCAACGATCACAGCAACAATAGCATCTCCGTACGGTCCGAAAAACGGTCTTTTGAGCTGAGCTTCCCGAAGAAGTACAAGGAAATGGTTTTGGATTCGTACCTGCCCTTCATTCTCGACAAGGCCAGGGAGATGAAAGACGAGGAAAGGGTCTTAAAGATGCACACTCTCAACACCTCGTATTGTTACAGTGGAGTCAAATGGGACTCCATTAATCTGGAGCATCCCTCAACTTTTGAGACGCTGGCAATGGAGCCGGAGCTGAAGAATGCGGTGATAGAGGACTTGGACAGGTTCGTGAAGAGGAAGGAATTTTATAAGAGGGTTGGGAGGGCGTGGAAACGTGGGTACTTGCTGTATGGTCCTCCTGGTACTGGAAAATCTAGCTTGATCGCTGCTATGGCTAATTACTTGAAGTTTGACATCTTTGACCTGCAACTTGGGAACATAGTGAGGGATTCTGACCTCAGGAAGCTGCTTCTGGCGACTGCGAATAGGTCCATTTTGGTCATTGAAGACATTGATTGCAGTGTGGATCTGCCAGAGCGTCGGCATGGGGATCATGGACGTAAACAAGCTGACGTACAGGTTAGTAATTCTTAGTCACTATCATGCCCCTCTCCCAACTTAAGCAACTCGATTTAATTTTGCTCATACATGTTGTTTTGCTAATTATTTTCTTCAATAAGAATTACAATAAAATGTAACTTGGCATCTTTTATTTTTTTAAATATGTGGTTTTAATTTTTTAATTGAAATATTTTATTTTTCACTTTTAAACTTTTTTTCAATTTTAATTCTTTTTTTTTTTAATTTAGACATTTCATCTTTACTTTTTAAAACTTATGATTTTAATCTTTTTATCATTTCAAACTTTATTGTGTACATTTTTAATAAATTAAGTTTGTTAGTAATTCAATATTTTTAAAAAATATTTGTCATATGGATAATAAATAGAAATGTGTCAGTCAATATTTACATAATGCATATATTAATGCTTGAAATTGGCCATAAGAACAAAAATTATGGATTTTTTTAAAAATGAAAGATAAAATATCATAATTAAAATTGTAATTTTTTAAAAATAAGGATGAAACTCTCAATTAAAAAAAATAAGGAAACACACAAATTACATATTTAAAAAAAGGTGAAAACTAAAATTATATTTTAACCTAAAAATTACAAGAGATTCTTTTATTGGAAAAAAGTAATTTAATTATATACGTAGACTGTATTCAATAAAACATTATCATCTAATTAAAAACTCACATGTATGACAAAATTATTAATTTTAATGACTAATGTATTAAATGTTATATTATTATGATTTTTTATTAATGAAAAGTATATATATAAACACTTATTTACATGATTTTAAAAAGTAAAATATTAATTAAAATAAGAACAATGATATTTGAAAACAGTGTTATTTATTATGAACAAGCTATCAATATGTTTTTTTTTTAAATTCTTATCATATCATATTATTTAACATATCAAAGTGTGTAAATTTCTTTTAAACTAGCGACAGTTATGTATTACGAATAAATTAATCTCTAATTTAATATATTAAAAAACACTCATGAACAGTAATATTTATGATCAAGACAAAAAAAATACTTATTATATCTATGTAATTTTATTTATTTATTCTTTCTGGACGTTAACTATCATTTGAGTGTTCATGACTTCATGTAATACATTCTTTATTAAATAAATAATTAAGAGCTAGGCAAAAGACTGTTGTGGCTTTGGCCCTATATATGTACCCAAAAAAATGCGAATTCTTGGCCTAAAATGGTTGTTTTGCAAATGCGAATTCGAAGCCATCCACGTGGGTTCTGATTGAAATATGCAAAGTAGTACAATAGAGTATTGATCGTGCTCCTGTTATAGAACTTGACAGCCGATAGGTTCATTACTTTACCATGTTTGTCTTTGGAGTCATTTTCTCATTGGTGGAGAAAACCTTTTCCTATCTTTTCTCTTGCGAGTGGAAACAAGCCGTTTTTAAAAGCACGCCCTGAATTGGTAAGTGGGGACCGTGGGGCTACCGTGCAGTTTGATAATTGGTTAAGAAATTCGGTCTTGGCGGTAATTATCAATCAAGTTAATATTAAACCATCCAAAGCATTTGCCACATCGTCATAACGCCACTTCCAATGATCCAAAAAGGCATTTCACCATCAATCCACTCAATATTTCAGACATTTGATTTTGTTCTTTTCCTCTTGTTTGTTGTTTTCTGTTTGACAAATAGCGAGAGAAAGAGAGTACAACGTACCTGTGGTTCGAAGGTCGTTGTTAAATGTCATTGGATAGTGAATGCCAAATAGGATGATCTTCCGTGTAAAGCTTCTATTATGGACTGGTGTTGCTATCACATTTTAGTTTATTGTGGTAGGTCATGTTATCGGAATATTTTACATTGCTTATTTTCATGAGAAATTAACACCATCCATATATAAAAAGCAAGACCATCCATGTTAGTGACGCCTTCAATTTTCTTTAACCCGCGTGTGCTACTTTATTTTTTTTTTATAACTCGTGTGCTACTTTATTTTGGTAGAAGATGTTCTCGAAATATTTTATATTTATTTTTAAGAAAAAAAACTAACACTTCAACATATCTAAACTTATTAATAAATTATTATTTTCCCATTAATTTCAGTGAGTTGATCAAGTGAAATAAAATTCAATTTTGCATTTAGGTTACAAGTTCCAATCTTAAAGCTTTTTGTGTTTTGTACATAACAAGCATCCCCTTTGCTTAAATTAAATTATATTTATTAAAAATATTTTTCCTCTATTTATATATAATTTGATAATTTCTCACTCTAAAAAATAAAACATACGCACACTGTCTCATTTGTCCAGTTCAATATTGTTCTTACAAAATCATCACGGTCATTATATTGTTCAAATTTGAATGCTTAAATTGATCATAGGCTCACCGTGCATCTGATGGATGGATGCAGTTGACCTTGTCTGGATTACTGAACTTCATAGATGGGCTATGGTCTAGTTGTGGAGACGAGAGAATCATCATATTCACCACCAACCACAAGGAGAGGCTAGACCCAGCACTGTTGAGGCCAGGAAGAATGGACATGCACATTCACATGTCCTATTGCTCCTACCAAGGCTTCAAGATTTTGGCCTCAAACTACTTAGAGACTTCCTCTGACCACCCCCTCTTTGGTGAAGTAGAGGGGCTAATAGAGGACATACAGATAACCCCTGCGCAAGTGGCAGAGGAACTGATGAAGAACGAAGACCCTGAGGCCACACTTGAAGGATTCGTGAAGCTACTTAAGAGGAAGAAGATGGAAGGTGATGTGTGTGAAAACTCTACTCCTGATAAAGCAGAACCTACTCATCAGCAATCTAAAAGGCGCAAGGTTGGTTGCAAGCAAAAACGAGGCAAGAGTAATAGTGGTGTACATGTTACCCATATAAGGACAAGAAGAATGAGAGGGTGTAGTTTGTAATCACCTGGTCTCAGAATATGGTCAAATAAGATTGTTAATTGGAGCTATACTATTTGTCTCCAAAAATCAAAGTTTCTGATGTGGTCTTCGGGCTTTTGTTACTATTAATCAATCAATTGCTAAGAGGCTAGCTAACTACGTACATTTCCTATCCAAACTTAATCTGTGCTTGAACTTTCCTCGATATACATGAGGAGATGAAGAGAATGAAAGGACAGATCGTGTGATTGCTAGTATCATTAAATGAACAATATCAGTATGTACATGTACTTGTGTATATCAGTATGTACAATGTCACATGACAGGTCAGCATATTCAAACACAAGGTTCGTGTTTTTCATAACCGGAAAGCATGCATCTGTTTGACATGAGAGATCTGTTTCTGTTTTTTATTTTATTTTTGCAAATGATTATATTAAAAATATTCTTAAATATTGAGTTTTTATTTTCACAATTTCTTCTATAAATTATTAAATTCAGTAAAATTAAAATAATTATAATAAAAACGAACATGGAAAGACATATTTGATAAATGTAAATGAAATATTTGATATTTTAAATTATTTTCTTATATATATCTTACCTTTAATATTTTCTAGAAAAAAATATAATTAAAACTAAAATCAAATCCAATCTAAAATGTTTTAAATTGGATTAGATCACATAAGATTAAAATTTTGAGTTAAATTGATGGGATGAAAGAAAATTGAAGTGATTAGATCAAATATTTTTTTAAAAAAAAATTGATATGATTCATCTTAAGTGAATGAATATATCTAATATATAGGAAATCAAATCATAATTGATGTTGGTTACTTATTGGAAGCAATATTAATTTTAAGCTATCATTTGTTGAAATAGCTCGCAATATGTGTTAATTGATAAACTTGTGTAACTAACCTTCAGTTTTTGTGATTTTTGTCGGGTAGAAGAAGTGTCTCATTAGGTACTATCTATTTGGGAATCTATTTTTTTTTGTTATAATTAGTCATTTTTCTAATTCTTATAAAATAGAGTATCTATTGTTTTTTCACCATGTATTATCTATTTGCTGTGTAACATACTTTGATTCCATCTTAACAAAATAGTCATTTTTTTATTTTTTTTTTATCAACCAAACCGAATTATCCAACTCAATTACAGTCGAGTTGGATTAGATTAGATTGCTAATAAAATGATAAACCCAACCCAGCCCTCTTAAATATAATTGGATTGAAATATTAATTAGTTTAAACTTAATCTAATCCAAATTACTTACACCTTTAATTACATGGACATCAACACTTTTCATCACAATTTATTGTATTTATCAATTTCTCTCTCTTTTTCTCTCTTTCTACCGCTCATATATGAAAAAATGTAGGTTTTTTAACATTTGGCAATGCATAACTTTGCTTTTAATTCTACGGACTCTTCAATCCTTTTTCGTTTGTCTGTTTCATTTTTCTTCTAATCTGTTTTGAAAGGGGTGTTGTTGCCGTATTTCAGTTTCCTTTCGTATAGTAGGTAGGGAAAAACGACTTTGCTTCAAAACAAAGAAGCTTTACATGGATGCCCCGAAAGAAAGTCTTCCTTATGGGGACTATTATAGCATCTAACATGGGAGAAATTTTGATTTACCAAAAGAGAAAAAAAAATACTAATGTCCGTAGTCCGCAGAGGTGGCACGGCACGGCAGAGTCGAAGGACATGAATGACGGCAAAAATTTAAATATAATACAAATTAATTAAATAATTAGCAAAATGGTGCAAATAAAAAGTTATTTAGGAAAATGGTGTATGCATTCACGCCCATTTTGGGGCGTGTTTAATCTGGTGGCGACACGTGGCAGGCAAAAACAGGAGCCTAGGATTTTTGCGGTATTTTCATAAATTTTGGAAGGTCATAATTTTTTACTGGGACGTCCGATTGACACGAAACTGACGGCCACGCGCTCGAAATTGAGAGGAGAAGGCCTAAGCAAATCCCAAATGGGACTTGCCCAAATTTTTTTCCCAAAAGAGGTCTCTCAGTGCCTCAAATTTGCGATTTACTCTTCGGAGCCCTAAAAAATTTTTTGTTTTCTGATATTTTATCTATTCAATTAGTGAATTGCAATCTATTCTTTATTTATCTAATTACTTCTCTTAATTTCGAGCGTTTTGACATAGAATACGTCTCCATCGGATATTGTCACGAGGAATTACGACTGTTCAAAGTTATATGCATCGTTGATGTTACAATCTAATTTTGTTCAATTTTTTAAATTATTTTTGCGACCACGTTTTCACTTTTAGGGTTTACGTTTTAGGGTTTCGGATTTTGGGTTTTGGGTATCGGATTTAGGGCTTCGGATTTAGGGTTTCAGATTTAGGGTTTAGGGCTTAGGGTTTAGGGTTTACAATTTAGGGTGTAGGGCTTAAGGTTCACACTTCCCCACAACCCTTCTCTCTTTTCTCGATCACCCGTCACACCACACCACACTAGCACCATTCATTACTGGTAATCATGGAAATCAGGGCCCCTCTTTGTCTCCTTTTCTTCTGTTCAAATTGATCTCCCCTCTCTAGAGCCAAGGACATTCATCGCCCTTCCAACGTCAAACATCGCAGAGGAAGCAACGATATGCGTTTGTGGTATTTCTTCTACTCTAAGTTATTTGGGATTTTGCAATGATTTTGTTGATTTTGAGGTTCATTTTTCTTCTTTCCCCAGTTTCCCTAGTTTTCTGATTCATTCTTCTTCT
Source organism: Glycine tomentella (assembly GCA_007407185.1). NCBI lineage: Eukaryota > Viridiplantae > Streptophyta > Magnoliopsida > Fabales > Fabaceae > Glycine > Glycine tomentella. Next base: position 3,280,787 of record PYAF01004289.1, on the reverse strand, counting down.
TCATTTTGCTTGCGGTTACATTGGTTGATGCTATACACAACACCAATCACTCTCTTCACTTCTCACTCTGCACTGAGAAAAGAAGCAAAACAGAGCAAGAAAGAAAACGTCTGATATGTCTTTCTCCCATTCACCTTCTTCATCATCTCATGCTCATAGTCCTCAAAGTAATCCTTTAATCCCCGCAAACTGCTCTCTAGAACTTGCGAAACTAATGCAGCAAAATTTCTCGTAATATAATCCCAAATAACTTAGAGTAGAAGAAATACCACAAACGCATATCGTTGCTTCCTCTGCGATGTTCGACGTTGGAAGGGCGATGAATGCCTTTGGCTCTAGAGAGGGGAGATCAATTTGAACAGAAAAAAAGGAGACAGAGAGGGGCCCTGATTTCCATGATTACCAGTAATGAATGGTGCTAGTGTGGTGTGGTGTGACGAGTGATTGAGAAAAGAGAGAAGGGCTGTGGGGAAGTGTGACCCTAAGCCCTACACCCTAAATCGTAAACCCTAAACCCTAAGCCCTAAGCCCTAAACCCTAAATCTGAAACCCTAAATCTGAAGCCCTAAATCCGATACCCAAAACCCAAAATCTGAAACCCTAAAACGTAAACCCTAAAAAGTGAAAACGTGGTCGCAAAAATAATTTAAAAAATTGAACAAAATTAGACTGTAATATCGACGATGCATATAACTTTGAAAAGTCGTAATTCCTCGTGACAATGTCCGATGGAGACGTATTCTATGTCAAAACGCTCAAAATTAAGAGAAGTAATTAGATAAATAAATAATAGATTACAATTCACTAATTGAATAGATAAAATACCAGAAAACAAAATTTTTTAGGGCTCCAAAGAGTAAATCGCAAATTTGAGGCACTTAGAGACCTCTTTTGGGAAAAAATTTTGGGTGAGACTTGTAAATGCCTTCTCCTCTCAATTTCGAGCGTGTGGCCGCCGGTTTCGTGTCAATCGGACGTCCCAGTCAAAAGTTATGACCTTCCGAAATTTACGAAAATACCACGAAAACCCTAGGCCCCTGTTTTTGCCTGCCACGTGCCGCCACCAAAGCAAACACGCCCCAAAATGGGCGTGAATACCTGCACCATTTTCCTAAATAACTTTTTATTTGCACCATTTTACTAATTATTTAATTAATTTGTATTATATTTAAATTTTTGCCCATGAATGGCATGTATTTTTTTTTAATAAAAGTTAAAGAGAAAGTAGTAAAAAAAAGAGAGAGAGAGAGAGAGAAGTTGATTTAGAAAAAAAAAGTAATTTTTTCTCTTTTAATATTTTCTTTCCACCTATTAAATAGCATTAAGAGTATTTTCGATCTCATACATTACATGGGACAAATTTAGCGTATGCTTGGTAATATTTAGTTTTTTAAAAATATATATTTTTTAAATTGTTTTGTAAAATAGATAAAAAGAATAATTATTTCTTTAACATAAATTAATAAATCATATATGAATTTAATGAGTTGGAGCAACAATATTTTTTTAAATCTTATCTTAACATTTAAAAATGATATATGCATCACTTCAGAAAAATGATAAATTAATTATTATAATTATTTTTCTTTCTCTACTTGTAATCCATGTCGATAACTGGTTAGTTAAGTTTTTTTTTAATATTTATGCAATAACAATTTAAAATAATTTTCTACTAACACCTATCACAATCACAATTTATAATAAATTTATTAACTTTTATAAAATTATTTGAAAAGTCATAAAATAATTATTTATAATTGAATGGTAAAATATTTTACATTAGTATATATATTATCATTAATTTTTTTTTATAAAGTTGGTATCATTTCAAATTTCGAAAATTGACTTTTCAGCCAGAACCTTCATCCTTTGTTCTAGCATATTGCATGTATATCCTTCCATTTTTATTTTATTTTATTTGAATAAAGATTTAAAAATGATTTTTAACACAATAATTTGCTCTACAATTTCTTTTAAGAATTTTTTCATCAATTACTACTTTTATTTAATTTTTAAAACAACTTTGGATGTTGCAAAGATATTAAAACGGTTCATTTGCCATTTCCCCACAGGTACCTCGAAGTTTAAGCATGATGACCTAGAAATTTCTCGGACAGTTAAGGTAAACTTCTCCTGCATTATGTGGCAACCGCCAACAATGCATATGCATGTGAAACTTTTTCGGATGTGACTACCCAAGTACACATAGGTTCCGAGCATTGTATACTTAACGGCTAAGAGCATCTCCAATACAAAGAATTTAAATAGATTTTTTAAATAATTTTTTGTGATCGTTACATTTAAAAAACTCACTTAATATTTTATTCCAATGCAAGAAATCACAAGAAACTCAAAAAAATTCACATATTTATATTTTTTTAATAAAACGTAATATTTTTTCAATTTTCATAAATATAAATTAAAATAAATAAAACGAAATACATAAAAATAATAAAACAAAATTTTACATAATAATAAATAATTAAACACAATAACATCGAAATAAATAAAAAATCTAGACCTCGAACGAAAATTACATAAATTTAGTTATTGTTATTTTCGTTTCCGAAACATTTCCAAATATGCTCAACTAAATCTGCTTGGAGTTTTCGATATTTTTGTTTGTCGTGAACCTCTGCTCTCCTTTGAAGGTATATTGATCTGATACTAGGGTGAGCACCTAAAGATACTTCGAATGTTGATATGTTGTTACCTACATTATCGTAATCAATATTACTTTGATATGTGTCACGTTCGTCCTCGACAATCATGTTATGCAATATGATACATGCGTAGATGATATTCTTCATTTTAGCAATATCCGAAAAACGTGATGGACCACGTATAATTGCGAATCGAGATTGGAGTACTCCGAACGCCCGTTCTACATCTTTTCTTGCTGATTTTTGTCGTTGAGCAAATAATTTTTGTTTTTCTCCTTATGGCATTGAGATGGTCTTCACATGTAGCAAAGTTTGGATAAATATCATCGGCTAAATAGTATCTCATATTATATTGGGTTCTATTAACTGTGTATTGCACTGCGAGAGCACGTGCTGAGAAAACTTCATCAAACACATTAGATCCAATTAACACAATAATGTCATTATTTGAACCCGCGATGCCAAAAAATGCATGTCAAATCCACAAGTCTTGTGATGCAACGACTTCAAGAATGATTGTTGGGTTGCGATGATCGCCTCGACAAAATTTACCTTTCCATGCAACAGGACAATTTTTCCATTCCCAGTACATACAATCAATAGAACCTAACATACCTGGAAATCCGCGTGCCGCTCCAAGTTGTAGTAGTCGTTCGGTGTCTTCGTTACTTGGTCTCCCTCAAGTACTTATTCCCAAATATGGTGCAGATGCCTGATACAAATCGCTCCAAGCATTCCACCGCAGTTGTTTCACCAATTCGAACATATTCGTCCACGCTGTTAGCAGGTGAGCCATAAGCCAAAATACGAAGTGTAGCTGTGCACTTTTATAACGGAGATAGTCCTTTTCGACCCAATGCATCGAACCTCTCTTGAAAGTACTCATCATGATTGCTGAGCCCATCTACAATTCGAAGAAACACATGCCTTCTCATACAAAATCTTCATCGGAACTGATTTTCTGTGTACACAGGATTTACCGAGAAGTAGTCATGGAACAATCGATCATGACCTTATTCACGATTTCGATGTACCACTCTTCTTTGCATACGCACGGCGGTGTTGCCATGTAGTTGTTGTTGTCTTTGAAGTATCGACCTAATGAGGTCTTCATCGGTGTTGTCTTCCAATTCCTCATTTATCATTTGATCTAAAACTTCATCTAAATCGATGTTTGGATCCATTATATGGTATTTGAAGTGTTTGAAATGAGAGAGACATAATGCGTAATTTGTATGAGAACATGTGAAAATGATGAAACATTAGACATTTATATAACTTGATTTCCAACGGCTAGTTTCCAATGGCTAGTTTCTAACAACTTGTTTCATAAAATAAAATTTTCAATATAACATACAAAAAGGACCTACATTGTTAATAATTGCATACACAGTAACTAAATAACAACTAATTCGAACATATGGACTAAACTTTAATTAAACAGCTTCTTCCTAATATGGTCATAATACTGTTTGTGGTTTTCGTGTTGTTTATCTGACATGTTGGATGTATCCTTCATGAGGATTTCATATTGCATACGCCTTTCTTGTTCCTCCTTTAATTGAATGAGTTTTAATGTGTTTGCATTCTTCTCATTCATTACACTTTCTATACTAGATAAATCGATATTGCTAGAAGCTTCTTTTCCTTTGGTCTTTCTTTTTGCTGCTTTTTGTCCCATTGGATGAGACATTGGCGATGGCTCATCATATTCTTCGGCTTCAATGGGTGTCTCGGTGTTAGAAGATGACAAGTAATTTCTACCTGCAGAAACCTTTGTTCTTTTTGAAGAATTTGACATAAATTCTGCATCGAATTTTGGTTGATCTTTCAACAACAACCAAGCATGTTCAACTTCAAATTTTTTACCTGTATCCTGCGAGTAAATCAAATGAGCATTAGCCATATAATCCTTCTCTAAACTTCCACTTCTCCGTTGCCTATCTGCTTGTTTGTAGCACCCATTAAACGGTGGATCCTCTTCCTTCATGATTTCAATTGTGTCGAGCTTATTTCAGAAAATAAGTCGCTTTCACGCACATCGTCATTGTTGTACACATTTTTAATCCTTGCCCAATATTGCTTCGATGTTTGGTCGACACTGATTATTGAATCCTTTCACACATTGAGCCATGACCGGACGAGAATCACATCTTCTGCTACCGAGAATGTTGTACGTTTTTTTTTTCCTCTATCATTGTGGTTGCCCTTATCTAGTTGAATATTGTCTACACCGATTGTAGATTCAACTTCGTTGATAGGGGATGAAATATTGGATAAAGAAGGCCTATAACACGTGTTTGGATTAATGGGGAGTGATGGTTGACTACAAAATTGTGGATTTTGACCAATAGGTGACTCTACATTAGATGGAGGATGCATATACCACATGTGTGGGGGTGGTGGATACATCATATACTGAGGTGGATTTTGCGAATTTTCACTGGTAGGGGGTAGTTGAGGATACATAAAGTATGGCGGTGGATGTGGTGGATTTGTAGAATTTTCGCTGGTAGGGGGTGGTTAATTTTGAAAATAAATTGTAACCACTTTGATAATTATACTGATTGAGATCCATTTCAAAGAAAAGAAAAATGATTGAGGATGGATAGGAACAATAAAAATTGCAAGTATCAATTTTGTGTGAAGAAACACAACACATCACCCAAATTTATACCCAAAATTTCATTAACGGTTACTTTTTTTACAACGGCCATAAATTATAACGTTACAACGACTCTTTTTATTTTTTTCACTCATTTGCTTTCAATTTTTTAAAATATTTTTATTTTATACCGTTTAGGCTTCAACAGTTCTTTTATTTTTTCATTCATTATTTTCTACCACTTTTTTATTTTCATTGTGGACTTGTTCCTTTTTCACATTTATTTGCTTTCATTCATTACCGGTCTAGAAGCTTCTCAATTTTTTCCCCCATTTCACATGCTCCTTTATCTCCCTTTCCCCATCCTTTTTCCTTTTCAACTTTTAATCTTCAGTCCTTTTACTCTTTTCCAGAAGCTTCTCTCTGCCCTCTCTTATTCTTCTCCATTCCCATGCTTCTCTTTTCTCCACCTTTCGTGCCCTCTCTTCTTCTTCTGCATTTCGTAATTTCTGGTCCCTCGAAGCCCCTCTCCGCGATGTCCACTGGTCTCCCTCTATGGTCTCTCCTTTCCCTCCCTTCCGACTATGCACGCCGTCGCCGACCTCACCCACGGCCTCGTCGTTGCCGTCGCCATTGGTGTCCTCGTCTTCCTCGACCAGGGTAGTTTACTTTTCCTCTTTATTTGCCTGTGGTGGTTGAGTTTTTTATGTTATTTTATTGTGTAAGATGCGGTCCTTATATAAGGAACCCTTCCTCTTTTTTCAACTTTCGGTTCCGCCACGTAGGATCGCTCCAACACTGCTCCATAAGTTCATTGCAATTAGAACCGTAGTACAATACGGTATTTTAATACAATTAGAACCGTAGTACAGTACGGTATTTTAATATTCTGATCGGTTATCTATTCAATTATAACGAACCACTTATTGAATTAATAGTTCATGTATTAAATTGCACGAATTATTATATACTTATTATTTAACTATTGTATTAAAGATAGACATCTAATTTATTTATCATGTATAAATGATGAATATTCAAATTTTATTTTTTGACACTAGAGTTTCCAATATTTTTCATGACTGGTCCAATTTTAAACATTTAAAATTGTAAACAACTCGCACCCTATATTAGACCTTCTTGGAATCTTGGTTTATATCACTCCTTATGTTAGCTTTGCACCAACTAAAAAAATTAATAAATAAATGAAAATATCAATTAAATTTTTTTAATTTTATCATCATTAATTTTTTTTATTTATTATTAATATTTTAAAACTATAAGTAAAATAATAATAATAATAATATATTAAAAAGTTAAAATGATAAATTTTGAAAGAATAATTTTCTTACAGATGATTATTGTGAAAAAACAGAGTAATTTGAATCACGTATTACTGTATACAATAATTTGAATTTGAAATTTATAATAATTGAATCATCGAAAAGTGTGTATATTGTAATTGAATATAAAAATTTGGTGTAAATATGATTTGTCAATCAAAGTTATTTATTTATTTTTTAGTTTTTAGTTGTTGTAAGTTTATTTTTAAATTTTTTAGTTTATGTAAACTTATATTTTTAAAATTTTGGTTTATGTAAAATATTTTTTTTTAATTTTAAGTTTATATTTTTTAATTTTAGTTCTTTTAAAATTTAAATTTTTTTACTTATAATTTTCATATATTTATAGGAATTAAAATTAAAAAACATAAATTTATAATAAATAAAATATCTTATTAGAATCAAAATTTAGAAAACATAAATTTATATAAAATAAAATTTAAAAAATATATTAAAATTGAAAATTAAAACTTACCCAAATAAAAAATATATTTAAGTATAAGAATTTTAACTATTCTGCAGTACTAAAAATGAAGAAGTGACGTTACTGTATGAACTGTTGCAGAGTGATGTTTGGACAGTAAAAGGTGAAATTTTTACTGAAGAGTGACAGTGAAATATGCCGTGTTTTGCGAGTTACATGACCGTGAGTAAAGAGTACATCATTCATGGATGAACCTGGCGTATCATTTTAACCGGATTTAAATACACTTTCGGTCCAATAAACTGAGTAAAGTGATCGAACCGGTTTCAGATTTCGACCGAGTGCATATTTCAAATTAAAATTTGCAAACCAATTACTTGCTATAATAGTGATAATATTGATACCAAGTATTAATAAACTGATCATTAATTTTTGTTAAATTATTTTAATTTATCACTTTTAGGGACATCTTTTTTCTCTTTCAATCATATTTTTTTAAAAAAATAATGTGTAAATACACTTTTAATATATATATATATATATATATATATATATATATATATCACAAAACTGAGTTTATTTTCTAAAAATAATCCTCATATTTTTTTGAACGAATATCCAAATATACCCTGAACCAACAAGACCGGTGAGTCTAAAAATATATTTTTTGTCCAATTTGTTTAACTGTACAACTAGGAAAACAACACTATTAAACAAGGAAAAGAACAGGGATATGTGCAAAACATTATAGCACCTTAATTAGTTATACAGTGGACTGAATTATAAGTAACAAAAAAAGTTACGTAGATTTAAATTTATAAATACTTTCATCTTATTTAAAAATATTCTCAGTTAATTGAAATTCTATTTTCAATTATTTTTTATATCAAGTTCTAATATATAAAACGTTATTTAGAAGAAAAAAGTTTAACTTTTAAATGTGGTTAATAAAATTAAATAATATTATTAACCATTTTTTTACAATTAGTATAAAAAAATAATTACTTTTGCTTATATTTAAATCTGAGGAGAGTGTATAATTTTTTATACCAAAAAAAAATAAAATAAAATGAGTAACTATTATAAGTTACCAGTAGTCTCACTCTTAACTTTAGCCGAGAAACCAAAAAATATGACTAAAAAGGTTAGTGCTTAGAGTCTGTAAAAGATTAACAAGGTTTAAAAATTAAATGTAAAAATAAATTAAGAAAAAGGATAAAAATAAAAAATAAATGTTTAAAATAAAGATAATATTAAACTATTAAAAATAGATATTTTTAAAAAATTAAAAAAATGAATTTAAGAAAAAAAAAACAGATTCAAGATTTAAAATTAAAAAACAAAAAAAACGATTTAAGATAAAAAAAAAAACATATTTAAGATAAAAAAAGATTTAAGATAAAAAATAAAAATAAAAACATAAAAAAATAAATATTTAAAATGAAGATATACAAACTATCAATTAGAAGAAAACAAATTCTCCAACAACAACACTAAAAACTTGTTGACTATATAAGTCATAAGTATATTTTAGAATTTTTTTATTAGAATATAATTTAAAAAAAAATTAAAGTACTTCTAATTTTATATTGATTCTTAATTAGATGGACTGCTTCCGGTCTGCTTCCATCTGCATTGGTCATTGGTAGGGCATATCATATCTATTATTTTATACTTTATTCTTAAAATAAATAAAAAAATTCTTAGTGATTCCTTTAGGTAGAGAAGTAGATATAGACTTACCAGGAAAATCTTAATCAACAAGAAAACAAGCGTCTCAGTCTCAGCCTTTATATATGGTGGCTCTATCTAGCTCCTAAAGTGTATCAGCATAAACCACAACACATTCAATTCCACCATGAGAACTTCTGTGGGGAGTCTTTCTTCCTCCTTCACAAGCTTCCGTTCCGCCTCATCATGGTTCGAGGTGTACGCCGCTTTCTCCACATTCATGATGCTTCTGAGAACCGCGATCAACGATCTCATACCCCACCAAGTTCGCATCTTCATAGTCGCAAAGATAAAGGCTTTGTTCTCAGACCGCCAAAATATTAACCAGGTCTCACTCCAGATCAACGAGATTTGGGATGGCCAAATCAACCAGCTCTTCCAAGCCGCGCAAGAGTATCTCCCTGCTCAAATATCCCACTCTTACAAGTCCCTCAAAATTGGAAAGCTCCCAAAGCACAAGAACATTGCGGTGGCAGTGGATGGAACACAAGAGGTCGTGGATCTTTTCCAAGACATCAAGCTCAGCTGGAAGCTCGTTGAGAAAAGCTCCAAAAACGATTCTGGTCACCGCCAACATCATCCTAAGCCTAGCGGTGGTGGTTACGAGAGGAAGTCCTTTACTCTAAGCTTTGATGAGAAGCATAGAGATGTAGTAATGAACAAGTACATTAACCACGTTCTAAGCACTTACGAGGACATGCAGACAGCGCAGAAAACCATCAAGATCCATTCCATTGGTGGAAGCTGTTGGCAGAAGAGTGAATTAACTCATCCAGCGTCTTTTGACTCGCTTGCGTTGGAACCTGAGCAGAAACAAGCCATTATTGATGATTTGAATCGGTTTTTGCGACGGAAGGAGCTTTACAAGAAGGTGGGGAAGCCTTGGAAACGTGGCTACCTCCTTTATGGGCCTCCCGGGACAGGAAAATCTAGCCTTATTGCTGCCATGGCCAACTACTTGAAGTTTGATGTGTATGATTTGGAGCTAACCTCTGTGTTTTCTAACTCGGAACTCATGCGAGCCTTGAGGGAAACAACCAACCGCTCCATCATCGTCATCGAAGACATAGACTGCAACAAAGAGGTGCATGCTCGACCAACAATGAATGCTTTTCCAGATTCAGATTCAGAATTTGACCGCAAGCATGTTAAGGTTTGTTTTGTATCTTAGTACCTTCAACTACTTTACTTTTGGGTTTAGTTACTTTTTTATCTCAATTAGTGACTAAGACAAGTTAAATAATGCATCTGAGACCAAAACAAGTAGTTTTAAAGGAGTTTTAAATATATATTTAATTCTGAAAATTTAGTATTTTTTTGGTTAGTCGTCCTTGTAAACTAATCTTTCATTTTTAATTCTTACAAATTTATACAGACTAAAAATAATGATGTAAAATAAGAAATATAATTAATATTTTTATTTATTATTAATTAATTATTTATAAGCTTTATTTTATACCCTTTATTTCAAAAGTCTCTTCTTGAAAGTGTGAGTAATAACTTCTTACCATGGTTCCTGAAAATCATTGCATAGGTTAAGACTAACAGGTTTACTCTGTCGGGTCTGCTTAACAACATGGATGGTTTGTGGTCAAGCGGTGGAGAGGAGCGAATTATAATATTCACTACTAACCACAGAGAGAGAATTGACCCTGCATTGCTGCGCCCTGGTCGTATGGACATGCACATTCACTTGTCCTTCCTCAAAAGCAAGGCCTTTCGAGTCTTGGCTTCCAATTATTTGGGAATTGAAGGAGATCATTCACTTTTTGGAGAAATTGATGGACTATTGGAGAAATTAGAAGTCACCCCTGCAGTAGTAGCAGAGCAACTGATGAGAAATGAGGATCCTGAAGTTGCTTTGGAAGCACTTGTTGCATTTCTCAAAGAAAAGGACAAAGAAAGCCTACTTTTAGATTTATGAATGAGACTGCAGACTATATATCATGTTTTAGAGTCTTTTCATCTGTATCAGCACCGGTATAAGATGCAGAATAAAAAGGAATGCCCTTTGCTTTTGTAATGTTTAGGATGAGTACTTATGTATGGAAATGTTGTACAATTTCAATGCAAAAAAGATTTGAAGATTCCAAAATCTATAATAATTCCAAGAAATATATGTGAAGTGCAGTTTTTAAATCTCACCATTCAATAGATTTTCTTTTACACATTAAAAATAATCAAAGGCAAAGACTACATCCAGTTTTCTCAAAACTGGAGAGAATCCATTTCCTGAAGTATGATACTGTTTGCAGGGGAATTTTTATATTTTACATTTTAATTCATAGTTAAAAGCGTATGCTTTAGAATGTTTGTTGGTTTGGTTTGGTAAAATGAGAGCTTCAAAACCAAAAATATAAGCGAACAAGAACTACGATTCATTCTTTTCCTCCAATTACGACAGAGGTAACAGTTGTTTTCAGTGAGTAGGGACTATGATCATTCGTCACATGCTACGGCAACTCATACAGGAACTGCGTCTATTGTTACCTTATAATTTGTTTTGTTAGTCTACATCTCTCCTGTAAAATAAGATGTTTCAATGAAATGTTGCTTCCTACCCGCCAGGCTCTAGATAGATATTTACTATGTTGACAAGGAACCTGAGATGTAAGGTACACTTATTTGAAGGCATGTTACTTGGATTGGATCTTTTGAATTGCTTTTTGCTACGAGGTTATAGATTCAGGGAAGATCAGATTTTTGTTTACAGCTAATCCAATCATCTACTACAATAAATGCATGTTTGAGTACTCATCAGGTACATTTTCTATCTTTTTTTTAATCTAAAGAGAAGCTATTATTATTATTATTATTTTGTTAAAGGTGATATATTTAGGACTCTTGCATCATAATGGAGTAATTTTTTTCAAAAGTTAACATAATAGATATATTTTAAAAAAATTATAAAAATGGATAAATCATATTTTGAAGTAAGTCAAACATGATTTGAAAGAACTTGATTTGAAAGATTCTAATTTTGTCTCAAATCATAAAATATGGATTTAAAGTATGTCACAAGAATTATTGGCTCATTTGTTTAAATTTACTTTTTTTAAAATTATCTTTTTAATAAAATAAATAGTTTTTATTTTTATTTTTTAATGTGTTTGTCTAAAAAAATATTTTTTTTAAAAATTATGTTTGTTTTCAGAAATAAATTCTATTTATTTCTTAAAAAATTTAAATACTTTTTTTTTAAAAAAAATAAACAAACTGGTCCTAAGTAGGGGTGTTCGCGGTCTGGATTGGATCGGTTTTGAAGCAAAAAATCATCCGATCCAATCCTTTCGGTTTGGTCATTTAATCATCCATTCGGTTTGAAATTTTTTTCAAATCCGATCCAATCCAATCCAATTTTTTTCGGTTTGGATTGGATCGGTTTTCGGTTTTTTAAAAAGTCTAAAAAATAAAACTTATGAGACTTATTTTTTATCAAAATAAGGAGTATCTAACATAAACAAACACATTAATTGGACAAAAATAAATATCATTTTCTAATTTTCATTAGACAAACTTATTCATTGGACAAAATAAGGAGCAATGTATTGGATTTTTGGTTTTTGGGCTATGATGGGGAATAAGCCCAAGTAGATAAAGGGTAAGGTATGATTTACAATTGGATCGGTTTGGATTGGATCGGTTTTCACCGGCCAATCCGAAAACCGATCCAATCCGGTGAAAATTTTCGGTTTTTTTTCGGTTTTTGATTTTTCGGTTTTCGGTTATTTCGGTTTTCGGTTTTTCGGTTCAGTCACCGCGGTTTGCATTGGTTTGGATCGGTTGATGAACACCCCTAGTCCTAAGTCACATTACCAACATCATGTGACATTGCTAGTTAAAATAACTTTTCTTTTTGAATATGTAGTTAGGAGTTTCACCCTCTCATAATTATTTTTGTTTTGTTTTCTGTCTATATTAGTTATACAACATATATAATCATTCATGTGAAGGAATATGTGTTTGAAAAAAAACGTTTTTTTTTTTTCTGCTGAAAAAGACACTCGAAATAGGATTTGTGTAAAACATTATAGCCCCTAAATTAGTGATACAGTTAATTATCAAATTAAATTAGTTTTACCAAAAACAATTGAGTAACTATCATAAGTTACTATTCTTAATATATATAATATAAAACCTTTCTCTTAACGTTTTATGTGAGAAACAAAAAAAATAATACTATTAGGTCAATGTTTAATTAGATAGGTTGTTTTCAGTCTATTTTTCTTTGTATTAGTCATTGGTAGAACTTATCTTATAATAGGGACACATCTAAATATTTCATCATCGAGATTGAAGACATAGATTGCAACAAAGATTTCTCTCTAAAAATTATTTTCAGTACAGTTTTCAAGATATTTATTACAAAAATTAACTATTTTATATATCATATTGTTTATAATTAAATGACATATTGACCACTGAAACTGACCTGCACACTATCAATTCATTTATTACTTTTTATATTTCTAAGACTATATATATTATCATTTAATAGTTTCTTTATAAAAATATTAAGAAATTTTATAGAAGAAATTGTACTAAAAATTAATACTGTAACATTACTCATGAATCAACGAACGAAATCAACATTCCAGGCTTGGCAAATTTACTCAGAAAGATTCAGTTCAGGCAGCTCAACTGTGTGAATGCAAAACAATTTAAACGCAGAAAGATTCCACAAACATCAAAGAAATTCCTTATTTGTGCATTGACGAGGTCCCATTTCAACTGGAGCAAGTCATTTTTAACTTTGTAATTTCTTCTAATTTTTTCATCAATAAAATTCAGCATTTATTTTAAAAAATTCTTAGAAGGAAAAAAGGTCCCTCATTTTGGAAAAAAAAAAGAAGAAGAAAATATTTAATGCCATCACATTGCTCTTCCGTGAAAAAATTAAAGTTAAAAATTGTATTTGCATATTAATTTTTAAAAAAAAGAGATTTTATGAAGAAAAAATAAAATAAATGATGTAATGTAAAAAGGTAAAAAAAAATACTATAAAAATATATATTATAAAAATAATATAAGGCTTGAAGTCTTTTTTTTTTATATGAAAGTGGCAGAGCCATTACATCATAATCTTAGTCTGAAGTGTCTTAGATAACTGCAAAAATTAAATTATTTCAATAATTGATTATTATTATTAGTTATAATTAATTATAATTATAATCAATTTTTATTTTGGTAAATTTGTTAAAAATCGAGTTTACGATAATCAATTTTGAATATTATAATCATCTTATCTTCTAATAAGTGTATAAGTATCATATTATCTATAAACTCTTATCCTGTTTTATCTAAATGAAGATTATCTAATCTATAATTTGCAATTATATAATCTAAAAGGGCCAAGTACACCCTCATCTTATAAATACAGCAGGTTTCATGTAGTCTCTTCACACCTTAATTTTTTCATAGTAGTATAATACACCATGGGGTTCTACACACAGAACCTTTTTTCTTCTTTCACCTCAGCTTCATCATGGTTCGAGGTGTACGCTGCCTTCTCCACATTCATGATGCTCCTCAGAACAGCATTCCGTGAACTCATTCCCCAGCAATTCCGACCCTTCTTTGTCTCAAAGCTAGAGTCCTTCTTCTCCAAATGCCAAGTAAATAGTCTCAAAATTAACCAATATTGGGACAAAAAATTGGGAGAGCGCAATGAACTTTTCGATGCTGCTCAGGAGTACCTCCCCACCAGGATTTCTCACACCTTCAAGTCGCTCAAAGTTGGCAAACTACAAGACGAGAAGCACATTGAGCTCGCAGTGGATGGAAGCGAAGATGTGGTGTATTTGATGGCACCAAATTCACTTGGAAGCTGGATGAAGTAGGGTCCAAAGATAACCCTAATCTCAAGAAGAAGTGTTTCTTTGAATTAACCTTCAACGAGAAGCATAGAGAGAAAGCATTCGATCTGTATATTCCACATGTGCTTCAAACATATGAGGCCATGAAAGCTGAGAGGAGGATTGTAAGGATCTATTCCTGGATGGATGGTTATTGGAACGATAGCGATTTATCACATCCTGCCACATTCGACTCACTGGCCTTGAGTCCCGAGTTGAAGAAAGATATCATTGATGATTTGGAACGGTTCCTGAGGAGGAAGAAACATTACAAGAAAGTAGGGAAGCCTTGGAAACGTGGCTACTTGTTGTATGGACCTCCTGGAACTGGAAAATCCAGCCTTATTGCGGCCATGGCGAACTACTTGAAATTCGATGTGTATGATTTGGAGCTTACTTCTATTTGTTCTAACTCGGACCTCATGCGATCCATGAAGGAAGCATCTAACCGTTCCATCATGGTGATTGTCACATAGATTGCAATGAAGAGGTGCACGCTAGATCAATTGGTCTTTCAGATGATCAAGATTCAGACGCTGACAAAAAGGCTGCCAAGGTTGGTTTTCATGTTCTGTATTGTATATGTTAGTACTAATCATTAATTGATCCTTTTTTTTTTAATTAATGCCCAGGTTAAGAAAAAAAGTGTGTTTACTCTGTCGGGTCTGCTTAACTACATGGATGGTTTGTGGTCAAGCGGAGGAGAGGAGCGGATTATAATATTCACAACCAACCACAGAGAGAAAATAGACCCTGAATTGCTGCGCCCTGGTCGTATGGACATGCACATTCACTTGTCCTACCTCAAAGGCAAGGCATTTCGAGTCTTGGCTTCCAATTATTTGGATATTGAAGGAGATCATCCACTCTTTGAAGAAATTGATGGGCTATTGGAGAAATTACAAGTCACCCCTGCAGTAGTAGCAGAGCAACTGATGAGAAATGAGGATCCTGATGATGCTTTGGAAGCACTTGTTACATTTCTCAAAGAAATGGACAAGGATAGTAATTGTGACTTAAGAGTTAAGAGTGACTAGTGAGTAGGGACTTATGATCATTGTCTCGTATATCTGCTGTATACAACTTTCCTGTTTCTGTTGATAAGGAACCTGATATCTAAGGAAAAGTTATTTCATGGTGTATTTAATATTTGAATCTTTTGAATTACTTTTTCAGGAAGATCAGATGTCTGTTTACAACTTATTCAGTCATTTACTTTATTAAGTCACGCAGATTCATTGGGAAATATTGCTGTGTTTCTACTTTCGTATCCGATGTATTTCATTCTTTTACCTTTCTTTACAATTACAAAACTGAGATTATATTTCTCATATGATTTTCATCATTTTCTCAATTATAAAACAATAATATGCGGTCATGCCTTTGTTTGAGTTGAAAAGTCCATGATGTAGTTGCAAGAAACTTTAAAACTGCTTGGCATGTGTTTGTTCATGTAATTGTAGTTTAACAATAAAATTCAAAGTGGTAATTTATGGTGTCCCTGGCTCTTTGCCTCAGTACTCATCATAACATCAATTCAGCAACGATATTTACACAGAACGGCAAAAGTATAAACTTTTTCTACGAGATTCACAAATCACTATCCACAAATTTTCCTCATGTTCTTTCCCTTTATACGATTATCAATAAGCCTATTGCAAGTTATCCAATTGGAAACATGAAGTG
Organism: Glycine tomentella; assembly: GCA_007407185.1. NCBI lineage: Eukaryota > Viridiplantae > Streptophyta > Magnoliopsida > Fabales > Fabaceae > Glycine > Glycine tomentella. The sequence continues at coordinate 3,264,480 of PYAF01004289.1, read as the reverse complement.
ACTTGGGGATATGGACATGGCCCACGTATGTGATACAAGATACTCGAGTGAACCAGTAAAGTGAGTGCAACAAGGTAGAACAGGGGAAAAAAGATAGCAAATGCCAAATACAAGACACAGCAACTGGATTTGAACTGAACATTAAGTCACGAAAGTACAACTTTATTAATTAATGTGTGAGAGCTCATCCTCTAATGAACTTGAGAAAAATCTGTAATAAATAATCATAGAACATGGGTTAACCCACATAACAATTCTTTTCCAATTGGTTGATTAGGAGTGGAAGAGTTATTAGGGTTGTTTCATTACCTATGATTGGAATTATGCGTTCTTATTAAAGGGTTGTCAAAAATTTTTTAAGTAACATTTGATATATATATTTTTCACTAATTTTTATTATTCAAAATTAATTATCATATTTTTAAATATAATAATTATTTTTATTTTAATTTAAACAAATATTTGATCCTAAAAAAAATTAAAGAAATATTTCTATGGAAAAAATATTTAAATTTATAAAATAATTTTTTTACAATTATTTTTTATGAATTTTATTAAAATAAGTTATTCTTAGTAGAGTTGTCAAAATGATTTATCCATTTAAAAAATCTAGGTTGGACTCATAAACATATTCTTTGGATAAATATTTATTTATAAATTTTATTATATAAAAGTAAATATTTATGATATATAATATGCAGAATAATAATTACCAAAAAATGAAATTAAAAATGAGAAAGAATAATAACTTGAGTTAGAGTTGTGGTCAGTGAAAGGAAGGAAGAAGCACGTGGCGGTCAAGTATAGATTGTGATATGAGAGTGACATATGATACGATAATGACAATGATACATATGAATGGAATGGAACAACCTTGCATTTTCCCGAACTAGACCTGTCTTTGTTATATCTATCTATCTCATTTGCTAATTCTGAAATAGCCGAGAAGTTCACGGTTTTGCTGAGACTTGGTCAGCATTGTCAATGGTGCCTCACTGTCTGTTACCCATTTTGCCAAAACAAACTATTTTCGGGATTACGGATTTAGATAACCCCCATCTTCTCTATAACCTCTCTTTCTTTCTCCCTGCTTCTCTTCGATTTCAATAGGTAAAGTAATTATCTCCCTTCATCTCTTTCCTTTTCTTCTTCTTCCTTCCCAATGTCTTTCATTTCCTTTCATTACTAACGCAAATCTTATCGGGTACCGTTTCAAATTGTTTCATTGCAACAGTTTTTTTGTTAGCTTATCCTTAATACAACGTAGGACAATGGTAAATAGAAAAAAAGGTTTTGTCGTGTATGTGTGTGTGTGTCTAATGAATTGTTGGTTGGTGGGCTTGCAGGCAGGGCATTTGGGAGTGTCTTTGTTTGCTTTCTTGCCCTGTATGATATGAGTGCCTGATTGGTTGTCTTCAAATCCTGCAAGGCCAGAGGAAGCAATCAACTCAAACGACACCATGTCTGGAACTATGTCTCCAAAAGGTTAACTTATTTATTGTAGGCCATGCGTTTTCCTTTTCACGTCCATTCCTTATCCTTGCCCAACTTTCTAAATACCAACATATTTAGCTTTTGAATGTTATTAATTATTATTATCTTTAGCCGGCTCTTGAATATGGTCATGTGTGTGTTGTAGGTTCTTTCAAGAAGAAAGCAATCAATGCCTCAAACATGCTGAGGAATTCTTTGACCAGAAAGGGTAGGCGAAGCAGTAAGGTCATGTCCGTTGAAATTGAGGATGTCCACGATGCTGAGGAGTTGAAAATTGTTGACGAGTTCCGTCAAGCTCTTATTTTGGACGAACTTCTTCCAGCAAAACACGATGATTATCATATGATGCTTAGGTCTCTTTTCCTTCCTATGCTTTTCGTGATTGATCCGGATTCTCTGCATTAGCATCTCAACGCATTCACACATTCAGATGAAGAATGGACGACTTATATTTTATCCTATTCAATCAACTTATAGCTTGTTTGGTTTCATGATTTGAATGTGATTTTTTCAGGTTTGGAATGTGATTTTCAGATGCTAATAGTTATAGCTTCCGCATCTCAAACGTGATTCTTTTATTCTCCACGTATTTACAAACATGCTATTAAAACACATTTGAAATCTTCGTCCAATCTTCATCTAATGGTTATAAATGCGCTGAATGCGTGCGTGCAAAAATGACTACACTGAACCCGGTTTCGATTTATCATATGGCTTGCATGCTGCATGGTTATTGGTTCTGTGTCCTAGAATGGATATGCAGTTGCATATCATGTCATGTCATTGATTAAAATAACAACTTGAAACTTTTCTTCCTCTATTTTTGTATTTTGTTGTATAGATTCCTGAAGGCCAGGAAATTTGATATAGAGAAAGCAAAACATATGTGGTCTGAAATGCTCAAATGGAGGAAGGAGTTTGGTGCTGACACCATCACGGAGGTACTTGTAACGACAATGTTTTGTGAGACTTGAGGGGATTTGTTTATTATATTATTGTATGCTATTGCTTTACTTGTTGGCAGTTTCTTTTTTAAACAAGTTTGTTTTCTCTTTTTAACTCTTTTGTGCCCTTTATACCAGGACTTCGAATTCAAAGAAATTGATGAAGTCTTGCAATATTATCCCCAAGGCCATCATGGAGTGGACAAAGATGGAAGACCTGTGTACATAGAGAGATTAGGCCAAGTCGATGCCACGAAGATGATGCAAGTCACAACCATGGATCGCTACATCAAATACCACGTAAAGGAATTTGAGAGGACATTTGATGTTAAGTTTGCAGCTTGTTCAATTGCTGCAAAGAAGCACATCGATCAAAGTACAACTATCCTGGATGTGCAGGGAGTGGTAAGAAAAATAGTTAATTATATGTGCCAAGAACGAAGTCATAATTTATACAAATAATTGTACATTTGAACGCGGCTTAGCTTAAAATGACAAAATGTACAAAAGCTGAGAGATGGTATTTTAGTGGACACAAAATGAATCCTGATATGAGAAAAAGTTGCTAAAACTTTAATATTGCATCAATGCCACAGGGGCTTAAAAACTTCAACAAACATGCTAGGGAACTCGTTACTCGCCTTCAGAAGATTGACGGTGACAACTATCCAGAGGTATTTTTTTAGTTTTAATTTGTACTTTGGTTGAATTTTTATTATGAATGAATCATGGATTACTGAGTAATATTATGTTCTTGATTGCTTCATTGCAGACCTTGAATCGCATGTTCATCATCAATGCAGGTTCTGGATTTAGGATACTGTGGAACACCGTAAAATCATTCCTTGATCCTAAGACCACGGCAAAAATCAATGTGAGCACATAAACCATATCCTAATTCTGCTTGATTGGTCAGAAAAGAATAATTACGTCACTCGAACATAAATTTTCAGGTTCTTGGCAACAAGTATGACACCAAGTTGCTAGAAATAATTGATGCAAGGTGAGTTCATGAATAGGTTGAATATCTCAGCATCTGGTTTTCCTTATTTACAAGTACTTTTGATCTCATTGATTTTCCCTCCTTTTCTCTGTTTTCATTCTCCATGTTAAATTCTTTCTATAAAACTGACAAAAGGTTATTGAGAAGCTTCTTGATTTTGCTTTGCCAGTGAGTTGCCTGAATTTTTAGGAGGCACCTGTACGTGTGCTGATCAAGGAGGCTGTATGCGCTCTGATAAGGGCCCGTGGAAGGATGCAGAAGTAATGAGGGTAGGCCTGCAATCCATTTCATTTTGCGTTTTTTTTTCCCCTTGCTTCTCTACTTAGCTATGAAGCACGGACTCTGACACGGACACCAGAAACTTTGACATGGCTAATGTCTAAAATCTAGGATACGAAAACACTGCATGCACACAAACAGTGAGACTCTAATGAAATAAAATATGAGTAACATATAACAAAATATCTAAATTGATGGTGTATATGCATCTTTTTAAACCAACCTTTATGATTTTTTCTAGTGTATGAGTTATATAAAGGTGACAGTTCAAGTGTTCAAGCCAATAAAAATAATTTTTAAATTAGACACCTAATAAGTGTCGAACAAGTGTCGGGGTGTGCTGGCGGAAAAGTGTCCGACACGACGACACCCTGAACAAGAGAGGTGTCCATGTTTCATAGTTACTTAGAACTTCAGTTGATAATTCATGTACCATGTATGGATCCGGATTCCTAAACTTATTTTATTATGGAAATGCAGATGGTTCAGAATGGTGATCACAAATGTTCGAAAAAAAGTGCGTCACAAGGCGAGGAAGAGAAAGAAAATTCTGGGGTGAGATAGCTCATTCTAAGCTCTTCGATAATATATTTCGTTTTCATTTAGTTGTGCCTCTTCAAATGCTATAGCTTTTCGCATATCATTTTGATTTCCTAGAGACTATCAGTGCTTTCTGTCATTTATGAAATTTTGAACTAATAAATGAGCATATATGTCTAGGAACACAAGACTTCCAAATTGGAGGCAAATCACACCCCCCAGCTTTCTCCAGTTGTTGAAGAGGAGGTATGTTAAATATCCATTCTTAATCTATTTAAAAATAAGACAGCTTTCAGGACGTAATGGCAGATGTAAAAGTTCTAGATAGTACTTCTAATGTAAATACAAATTAATTAAAGAGAACATTCACTCTATCAGTTTATTTATTTAAAAGTATTTTTTTACACTAACGCTTATTAAACTTGATTATTTAAATGATAAATTGTAAAACTATGCATGTTAACTGACCATGCACGTGCCTTTCCTCTTTCACTAGTTTCGTGAACATTTTAAGTATTCTGTTCTATGCGACTGGCTTTTAGACATGGACTACTTCCTTTGAAATGCTGTGCACCATTATGCAGATATTGTGCAGCATCTATTGGTAGTTTCATATGGCCATAAACTTATGGCAAATGTTAAGGCCATGTTAAGGAATTAAAAATGAAATGTTTTTTTTTTTATTAAAAAAGTAGTATTAATATATATCACTTATGACTTTCAATGCATTTCCATAGTGATTTTTAATTAATTATTTTATTCATTAACTCGTTAACTATTAACAGCTGTACTTTTAGATATTCATCAGCTTAGATTATACGTTATGTAGAGATCTCACAACACGCAGGTTCTCCTGAGCATTAGTAGTTTGTAGTAGATCCATCGAGCTCCCTCATCATCATGTTATCCTAGTTTTTGTTTCCTTGCTTTGAACTTTCTGAAAAACATAAGCTCACAGGTCCCTGCTAATAAAACTTCACAGCCCTTAGCACCGATGGCTGATAAATCTGCTGTGAAAAAAGTTGATGAGAAAGCTTCCAAGCCTAAGGACTTAGCCCCTACAGCTGATAATACTGCAGCATCAACAGGTACACACGGAGGGTAGAATTTTATTACTTTTTCAAGAATTGATTTCCTTCATTATATATGCCAAATATATTTCTTTTTAGCAACAAGTATGCTAAAGTAAGAAGGTCGTGATGTGGATTCATATAATTATGTCGGAATTTGTTCATGTGGTTTGGGGTGTCTGTACCAAAGTCTGTGCTCAATGGCTTCTGACAAATTTGCCTGCAACTGCCTTCTCTCGTGCAGAGTTTTCGACTGTGATGAAACGCATGGCTGAGTTGGAGGAGAAAATGGTCACCATCAATAATAAGCCTACTGCTATGCCACCTGAGAAGGAGCAAATGCTGAATGCAACTATAACTCGAGCCGATGACTTGGAGAAACAACTTTTGGCTACCAAGAAAGTAAATTCATTATTCTAACTTGTACATGTAACTGTTTCCATTAAATTAAAACTTATAAGAACTGAATCAATTATTAGTTTGATCATAAAGTTTACTAGTTAAAAATAACTTGTCAAATGAGCACTTAATTATAAGTTCGATTATAAAGTTTATCAAAGCCAAAGTGCTTACTATTTCCGATTGTTATTGTTTTAAAAGCTGAGGTTGTCTCCTTTTCTTTTGGAATGTCTTGTTAATGGTTCTGCATTGACAGGCTCTGGAGGATTCACTTGTTAAGCAAGAAGAGCTTTCGGCTTATCTTGACAAAAAGAAGAAGAAGAAGAAGAAGAGATTTGTATGTATCCCACTAATAGAATATATAACCATATTACCTTAACTTCGCTATTTGCTACAGAATTATTTGGTTACAGAAGGATTTTTATATAACACTTTTCTTTTTGTAATGCAGTTCTTCTTTTAAAGAGCAAATCCGTGGATGCCCAAACAAGAGGTCCAGATATCAACGCGGAATTAGCTTTTAGTTTCTGCCTTTCAGGAGACTTCCCAAATGCCCCCCTTACATCAATGTTCAACATGCGAACTAGCAAATATTCAAAACGACCAGAAGAGAAGCATATGCTCAAAATATATGAATTATGCTAATCAGAATTTTGGTCTCTATTAGGATAGGACTTACTCTCTATGTATAGTATATATATAGGGCTATGGCGCTCTGCACATTATGCAAAGCCTGCTCTATTATTATGTCCGTACAGAATCAATCAATATCTAGTACAAAATTAGAGAGTATGGGAGTATGTTTGACATATTGAGTGAGTTTGTTTAAATTCTTAAAAAAATAATTTTAAAATAAGTGTGCATTTTTTTAAGAAATAGATAATATTTATTTCTTATTTTATTTAAAAAATACTTATTTTTAAAAATAAGCTGAAACAAACTAGTCCATTATATATATATATATATATATATATATATATATATATATATTAATAGTTAACCCATCCATTTTCCAGTCTAATAAGTAACAAAATAACGACTATTACTTCCTGCACCTCCTTTATGGCTTTCAAAATGGTCAATCTAGAATATAAAATTACATTAAAAAATACACCCATGTCATTTTTTGGCTTCTGGAATAACCAATTCAAAAGGCAAAAAAAATGGTTAAAGGATACAGGAAACAACTTTGAGGTGCATGAAGTAGCAGTCCAAAATAACTAACAAAAAGGGCTTCTTATATATAGGGAATTTGAAAGTGAAAACCCATTGCTTTATTTTTTCTTTTGTATAACTACTTGAGTTGAGTCGGATAAAAGAAACATTCACGTCCGATTTTGAAAGGGGGAGATCTTATTGGATTGGCCATTGTTCATCAAGAACACTTTTGGCAGCAGTTGCTTCCTATACTCGTATAATTTTGGATTTTACATTTTGGATTAATCTTTTCAAAAAGTTAAAAAGGTGCACGAAGCAAATTTTAAGCTGCAACAAGTAACTGCCCAACCAATTGCAGGTTAATCAGTATTGAGTAAACTAAATTGCACTTGGGTCAACTAATAGTGTTAGGAAAATTTAGTGAGAAAATGTCAGCATCAACGCACATTTTTATAACATTATTAGTTGAATTTAGACAATAGGAAAATTTAGAGATAATGTCAGCATCATCGCACATTTTTATAACATTATTACTTGAATTTAGACTAAACTAAATCGAACCTAAAATAATAAATTAGAGAGTCAAAAAGTTAATTTAACCGCTTATTTATTTGCTGAATTTGAGCCAGTTCGATCACCAGGGGATGTGCAAATTTTAGGAGAGGGACGACTATACACAATTGTCAAAAAAAGTTAAGCGACTAGTATTCTGGTAGAGTTAACACTACGACTCATACATGCATTTATGTGATAATCTTCTGGATATATGAGCAATTTATTGCAGAAGTATCTCATTCAAATAGACAGGTTCTCTCAGGTAGCTAGCGATGTAAGCATTTGTTTACAATTGATCAGTGTTTGGGTAGCTGTCGATTGCTTTGGAGCTTTTGGTTGTTCATAAGTGGTATAAGTGAGATTGTGAGAAGGTAGCCACTGATCAAAAGGTGTAAAAATTCTGATGCATGCATAATATGAGTCACAAGAATATGCATATATTAAGTTATACATCTAATCCATCTATATATCACTCTTTGCAAAAACAAACAAAGCGTAAGTGCAAAAATATCTTTTTGATCGTCTTTTCACTAATGGTAGAGATATCTTTAACGAGAAAAAATATTGTGCCATCTTATATTCATCACCATCACGGACTTGTTCCAAAAATATGTACAATTCCTTTTTCTTCAAAAACATAAAATAGAAGCGAAGATGTCAATGAGAACTGCAAAAGCAATTGCAAGGATACAAAGTGTGTTCTATAGGAAATGCCAGCTATCACGTTCACAAATCACAAACTTATCCAACATTTTTAGTGAACGTGGGATGAAGTAGGTAGCTGGAGCAGGGCAATGCTTTGTCTCGGCCTGACCACTATACTGTCCTTTTGCAAGTGAAGCCCTATTGTTTTTCTGCTGAAGGAATAAATATGTTGACCAATAAATACATTTTAATGTGTACCACCAATCATTTTTTATTGGTCTTTTTAGTAACTTTTTGTTTGCTGAAATTGCACTATAAATAAGTTTATTACGAAAATTTCCTTTGTAAGATGTCATTTGGATCAATGATATTAATAACAAAATATTTACAATAGTTACACCGAAATTTGAATCTATAATCCTGTATATACTATTCTATCTTCTCACCCCTTGGCCGATATATAAGTAAGAGACAATTCATCTGCTAACTTAAAAAAAAAAAAAAAGAAGTTAAATTCAAACTCAAATTTTAAATGATATATTAAAATTTATCTTAATAATTATTATTGAACCCATCAGACTATCCATTACCTAACCAGACCAACCCAAATGGCTAACTTACCAGCGATAGATTGAATAAACTCTAAACCAAAATTTTAAGATTGTTATATATGCGTGCACAAACCGACAGAAGCATGCGAATTACCACAAATTAGTAGCAATTACGTATGCGATGATGGTAGAATCGAACTTTATCGTTGAAGTAATCGATGGTTAACGTAAGGTAAAACAATTGTTTTGTATTTGATAGAGAGAAGGAAAGAAAAATTATTTCAGACGTAATTTTCAGGCTCGTGCTCCTCTAATTGATATATAGAAGAATTGAGCTAAATTTCCTTAAACGACCTCATTTCGGAATTAGGGTCTCCAACCAAAACTTATTACTGCTATTTCAGTAGTTGTCCTTCTGTGATAATTTTATTTGCTGTAGGCTGTAGCACTATGTATTTCATTTCATATAATACTTTTATCATATTAATTTTCTTTATCTTTTTTTAATACATCGATTAATTTATGTTCTGCACATTCTCTTATCTTTCTATTTCTTTTTGTTGTATAAATTTATTAAATATATACAAATACAATTTCTATATAAAGAAGGAAAACTCAAATAATTCTTTGATAACCCAAGTTATAAATAGCAAACCGTTATTTAAGTAGAATGATTTTTTGTAGATTACAATTAGTGTCTACTAAGTTTAAAATCTAACAATGATAAGAAAAGAGCACTTGTTTTTGATTCATCGTGCGAGAATTACTTTTTCGTGTGATAAAGTAATCTTGTCCTTATGGGGTATTCCCAGGACTGTGGTCCGTGAACATGGAGCTTCGAAGACTTAAAAGTAAACCAAATGCACCTTGAAAGCAATTATTAAGATAGTAAGAGACTAAGCATGTAACTTTACTTTATCGATTATAGTTTGAATAATGTTACATTTATGTAATAATCCATAGTGATCTTTACAGCTTTAATGCTCATTGCCACGTGTCTAAACTTAATGTTATCTTATCTTATAAAATAAATAAAATAATAATAATAATGGAAAGAGAAGAAGAAAGTGATGCTATCCTACTCCGTCTAACTCCCTAATTTTTTAGTAGCTAGCCAAGTTGTCGATTTCCCTGGAATCAAAGCTAAGTACATATACTATATACCCAATAATCACATACACTACACAAAAATAAACGAAAAGAAGTAATGCTAAGAATATAATGTTAAATCGAGAGAAGACAACTTTAGTTTGAGATTTTTAGACTAATTGAAAGTTGAAACGTAGAGAGGAGCAGGTATCCAACTATACCTGTTCCTTCGTTACATTGCACCATATATAAATCATCTAATAGTCTTTATTATTCACTTTAGCCCTTACCAACATTAGTATTTTATATCCTTCCAGATATAAACAGGTGCAAAACTCTAAATGAAGGTTGTTACAATTTATAGGTTTCAAAATCGAAGTTATTCACATTTAACTCAAAAGGTGGAGCATAGCAGACAGTAGCGTTTGTAGCTTCTTTTCACCGACACAATAAGAAAAGGAGAATAAAGAATACAAATGTGGATACAATTGTTATAATAATCTAATAGTCTATCATTCTGTCCACCATTCCACCGTATGAAAATCACTCTTCCTTTTTTTTTTGTCCAATGAATAAAATATCAATAAAAAGAAAGATATGCAAAAATTGCATTTGAAAGAATCAATCTTTATGGCGATGGAATGGTTATTTATAGCTGGCGCTGGTATCCTTCACACTTCTCAGTTATCACATTGCAGATACCATTTTTGATTTGGTATGAAAATCTAGTCAGCAATATCTAGATCGAGCTATATGATGAGGTCAACTTGAGCAGGTGAAGCCAACTTCAAGACTCCATATCTAATAAGACACAGATCGAACACGAACTGCAAGGTTTTTGATGTTGTCATAGTTGACATAAAGTCCTCTAACTCGGTTGTAGTGCATGCAAGCAAGTGAAGGATGAAAACTGTGATTTGCTTGGCTTGGCTGATTGAAATACTAGTCTTCGACCTTATGCTTTGTTTGGTTAAAGAAACAAATTAAAGTGAAAGTAAGGGAAGGAAAACGACTAGAAAATGAGATAATTTTTTTATACATAAAATGACTTAAACATGCTAAAGAAAAAATGAAATGTAACATAAATTAATGAAGGTTGTCCAAAATCAGAAAGAAATTAAGAGTAACTGTTGTTGGACACACATTTTATATTTCCTTTCCTCCTCTATTCGGCTGCTCCAATCTATGAAAAAGTAATGCACTAGGGTTAACTTAATATGGTGGGACTGGAATAACATGTACAAGGTCATGGTTATGTATATATATTTGCATTCAGTTTTAGCATTGTATAAAAAAATATGAAAAAGTAAAGATTATAATGTTTTCGTTTCATTTTCATCTCAATCCGTTCCTTCGACTTTCTTCGATTCTAAACGTATGCGTAAGGTTATACTAACGAAGTACGTGTCTTTTGAATAGAAAATGTTGGATAAAGTCCTGCAGATTGAATGCCTCAAAAGCGAACAAGTTAGATTATGGCTAGCCTTCTTCATTAAATTTCATTTAAAATATACTTAGGAAGATTTTTAAAATATACTTAAACTCGCTAAAGTAATGATAAACTAGTGTCTTTTAATCAACCAAAGTTGCATGGGTGATGGATATAACTTTTTTTTTTTTTTAGATTTACAACAAAGTAAAAAGTTACAAATTATACTATATCCGTACAAAAAAATCACATTTAAGGTCTAATTATCTGTCAAACATGATTGATACTTATAAAAAAAATATACAGAGAAACTCGTTGAAAATTGAAATATTGTTTTTCGGACAATAAGGTGTCAATGATATATTATCTCTATTTTAAAAGTCGATTTAAAGTATTGTACAATGATTGATGAAATTAACTAATAATTTTTTATTAAATATAGAAGAAGAAAATTAACTGAGACTAAAATACCTTTATTTTTGGATTATTTTTCTTAATACTTGAACTCCTAACATATTTTTTTATATCTAATTTTATGATTATTTAAACATGATGTTTAGAAGAAGAAGAAAATCAACATTTCTTTGATATTTTAAAATGACGACTAATTCAAGTAAAAACATGGTTTAATAATTTGGTCTCTACAGTTGCTTCTTTTCTTTACAAACACAAAGAGGGTTGAGGCAGAATTTGTGGTTGTTTTAATTCCAACCAGGTTGGCATCAAAACAATTAGGGTTTTACATTTGTTCAATTTTAATCTCTATATCTAGAAACTCTATATTTTAGTTATTATATAATAATTTTTTAGGTTTTAATCTTTATATCTCCATTTTGTGACAATTTTATATTACCAAAAAATAACAGAAACTAACAAAAAATAATTGATCACGTAGGGACTAAAATGGAAAATTTATATGCACAGGGTCTAAAACACAAATGATTAATTAAACCTAAAAATATTTTACTAAATTGACAGTTATTTCAACATGGTGGTAATACTTTATTAGCCTTAATCATGATTTTGTCTAGTGAAAAGCAAAAGATAGTGCTTGAAAAAAAAAGGGAAAGGAATTGATACTGATCTTAAAATAAAAAGACCAATACAACTTTCAATGAAAGAATACCGTGACAATGTCAAAGGAACCGGGTCCATAGCTAAGGCCTTTTTACAAAAATAATACTATTTTGCTATTCAAATTACTTTAAATTTCTATTGATCATGTCATTCACCTTACCTCATGATTCTTGATCTTATCTCTTTTTCTCTCCTTACAATTGAGAAATTTACTTAAAAAAATATTCTTTCTGCATTAAGTATTTTTGCTTTATACCAAACTAAAAGCATGTTGCTCTCCATTAGAGACTACGAAGCTATTTTGTTAATACTATAGCTTTGAGTGATTTAACATGACAAGAACCAAGAGCTAACCACTCTTCATCTTTTATACGGATTTGAAAACTAGTTAGTTACCAACTCCACCTTTTTTCCATCCTTCCATTGCGCCTTTTTTCCATCTCGTTCTCTGTCATGCAATAATTTCCTGCAAAGTTCTTTTCTATAAATACCACACCCCATCAAGGTACATATTCAATCCAGCTTCAAAACTCCTCTTCAACAACCCTTCTTTTGTTCTGTGCAAGTGATCTTGAAAGGAACAACAATGGTGAAGTCTATAAACTTTCTCCTGCTTCTGTCTCTACTAGCCTTTGTTCCCTTCTGTCAATGCAAAAAGAAAATAGGAGGTTACCTCTACCCTCAATTTTACGACGGTTCATGCCCCAGAGCTCAAGAGATTGTCCAATCCACTGTTGCCAAGGCTGTGGCAAAAGAACCCCGCATGGCTGCTTCGTTGCTCAGACTACATTTCCATGATTGTTTTGTCAAGGTCTCTATATATAACAGAAAACAAACTATCTTTATACACCTAGTTGACACCTTTTATTCTTGTATCTTTATTTTGTTACATTATATCACTTGTTATACTCCAATAACTGATGACACAAGTGGTAGTGACTTGTGTCCCTTACCAAGCAGCTTGGATATGGAATAAATAGTGTTGGGAGAGAATACACATCTTATGTGCGCTCATGACTTGTTACATGTGTCTATGAGCACAAGTGTCCATGAATCATTTTTGTAGAACTTATATGGTTCAAATGCATGACTCAATGTTTAATGTTTCAGGGCTGTGATGCATCGGTGTTGCTAGATAGCAGTGGAACTATTATCAGTGAGAAGAGGTCAAATCCGAACCGTGATTCAGCTCGAGGATTTGAAGTCATTGATGAAATTAAATCCGCACTAGAGAAGGAATGTCCACATACAGTGTCATGTGCTGACATTTTGGCTCTAGCTGCTAGAGATTCCACTGTTCTTGTAAATATCTTCTTTTTATTTTGTTTTATTTTGCACTCTAGTACCCTTATCTTGATATTTGACTATCAAAACTTAGTGATCAAGCCTTATTTATAATCTCTGCAGACCGGTGGACCAAGCTGGGGAGTACCCTTGGGCAGAAGGGACTCCCTTGGTGCGAGTATTAGTGGCTCGAATTGTTGGGAAATCAACACCAATTTCCTACCAATTTCTGACCTGTTGAGAATGATTTAAACAAGCAAAACAAATTTCCAATAACAACTGAGCAAGAACTAAACCACAATAAACACGAGCAATTGTTTAACGTGGAAAACCTCCTCAATGCAAGGAGTAAAAACCACGGGACCGGTTTCGGAGTCCACCCAAATTCTTCA
>PYAF01004289.1:3208295-3250471 GCA_007407185.1 Glycine tomentella | reverse complement strand
GTTCAATTGGGAGAGATGAATCTGACAAGTTTACTGACTTCTAGTAACTTCACCAGAATTCTGCACACAACACCTTGTGTGGCTGATTTTCTCTCCTGTGTATTTGCTCTCTCTGTCTTAAAATGGCTGCTCCTTCCTTCTTCTTCTTCTCCGCTGCAGCTGAGTTTTTCTCTCGCTCGCTCTCCGTTCTTTTTTTTTTCTTCTTCTACTGCTTCTCTCCCTCACTCTCCGTTTTCTTTTTCTTTCTTGAAAAAAACAAGTGGGCCATGGGCCCCACTTCAACCACTCCACTACCTACTCCACTACCTAAGGTCACGGACTCAACACGAATAACAACATTCCTGCTCCCAACAACACATTCCAGACCATCTTAACAAAGTTCAAGCTTAAGGGACTTGACATTGTTGATCTAGTTGCTCTATCTGGTAGACTCCTAGTACTTTATCTGTTTATGGTCTATTACCTTCAAAGTTCAAAGCCTGTGGGTTTATGGGTATATATAGTTTGTTTAGATGAGTATTTACAAATTTACTCCTTATTTGTTTACCGTTTTCAAAAATAATTTTATTTTCTAAAATTTGTTTATCTCCTCAACATATTTAGACGTGTTTATCTCATGAGCACATTTCTGTTTTGTAAAAGTTTATCCTATAAGAACTTGAACAAAGCATTTGAAGAAGAAAAGAAGTTGTTTCTATTTTTTATTTAGTTTCTTTAGCACTTGTTTTATTTATATTTTTCAAAAATTAATTAAGATGAAAAATTGATGGTTGTGTAGTATAAATTATTTCAGAAAAAAATAAAGACAAACTGAGAAATGAATAAAAAAAAACCCTAAATCTTGGTTGATTTTGATTTTACAAAAATAATTTTGGTTAAAAGTGATTATTTTAAAACTTGAAAATTTGTATCTTAAAATGAGTTTTTGACAAAATAGTACAATCAAACATGCTATTTGGTTGTGAAATCCCATTTGGACTATTTCAACGTGCGTTTGATACTTTGAAATTTTGTGTTGTTATAGGGAGCCACACTATAGGAAATTCCCGATGCACCAGCTTCCGGCAAAGACTATACAACCAAACAGGAAATGGAAAAGCAGACTTCACTCTTGATCAAGTGTATGCTGCTGAATTGCGCACTAGGTGTCCAAGATCTGGTGGGGACCAGAATCTCTTTGTCCTAGACTTTGTTACCCCAATTAAATTTGACAACTTCTATTACAAGAACTTGTTGGCTAACAAGGGTCTCTTAAGTTCTGACGAAATTCTCTTGACAAAGAATCAAGTGTCCGCGGATTTAGTGAAGCAGTATGCAGAAAACAACGATCTTTTCTTTGAACAATTTGCCAAATCCATGGTTAAGATGGGAAACATTACTCCTTTAACAGGGTCAAGGGGAGAGATCAGAAAGAACTGCAGAAGAATTAACAAGTGATGCAGTGATATCATTGTCGTGTGACACGTGTGAAAGTTGCACCTACATTTTACTTTTCTTCCTTTTGTTTACTGCATTAAAAAACAGGAGTGTCAATTGATTTATTCTGTGGTGAGTTGAGGAAGTCATCAGCAGTGTCGTGATGTACCTTGAATATCCTTTTGATAGCGTTGTTGTGTGTTTAAATTAAATTTATGTACTTAGATGTTTCAAGGTCAGGCTTGAAATTTGAATTGATTGTTCTAGCTGGAACTTGGAATTTATGTAGGTATTCGAGTTCAAATAAATTTTATATCATCTTTCATGTTGAATAAAATGGAATTCCAATAAATTTTTATTGAACTTCCTTTTCTTTGAGTTATGCTTCATATGCAAAATAAAAAAAATGTTGTGTTATGTTTCCTTTGATTTTACCTTTTAAATGAAATTAAAATATATTAAAAAATTATCTAATGCCTAGTTATGTACTTCTGACTAGTGTCAATGTATAATACTATGAACTAACAAGAAATCACAATTAATATAATTTTTAAGATAAAAATTATTATAAAAATAAATAAAATTATTATACATAATAAATTATAATTTGATGATAATATAAAATATTTATATTATTAATGTATAGATTATTTGCTCCCAAAATAATTATTCTAGAAGACTTAAATTTTAAAAAAACATACATATATTTAGAAATATTTTATCTATTGTTGAAATAAATAAATTGCTGTAAACTGTTTTTAAAATTTATTTTCAAATGCAAATTAATTTTTTTAAGTTGATCCTTTGAAATTGAATAATTCTTAATCCTCCTACTATATTCTCTTACAAATCCTCCTAGTAAGTTTTAAATATATTCTATACTTTTTAAGATAATAAATATTTTTACTTTTCATTTAATACTTACCATAAAAGATAATAGGAGGATATAGGAGAAGGATTAGCACTGCCTTTTTCTTTTCCTTTTTTTTTATGAAGAAAAAGAAATTACCTTGTTTCATGCTTTTTATAGTCTGAGGTAGAACAATGAATGGAGGTGAAAAACAGAATAATGCATTATGCCCGAGGCAGAGTTTCACTCTCTGCATCGCAACAATCGTTCGAGTTAGTAATTAGGCACTCGTTTATGGGCGAGAAGGTTGATGCAAATGCCAAAACGGAATGAGGTACAGAACTTTCTTGATTACTGAATTTAAAAAAATCTTGGCCATTTACGTGTAATTGAGATATCCTTTTGTGAGCAAAAAGGTTCCTGTTGAATTTGGCATAGCTGTTCCATCTCAGAGAAATGCTCTATTCAGGCAAATCCCAGTACTGCTCACAAATTCCACGTCTTACGGCATTCACAATTATTGGAAGTCATTCCCAAAGGCTGGAAGGAGTAAGATCTTGCGTGCATAGAAGTGGAAAAACTTATCAATGCTTGACATTTCATCAAGCAGTATGTACATTGTCAACAATTAACTGAAGTAGGTATGCTGTACAATGGAGTGCCAGAACTTGAAAATGCTCCCATTCCATAGATGAAGGCATGCATCTCCCACCAACGTTGTGCCAGAAACTAATCTGCAGTAAGATATGAAATAACGAAAGTAAGTTTTCTAAATTCTTGCCTCTACGTACAATGTACTTCATATCAAATTTTTATCTGATTGGTGAATAAAGCAGCTTACCAATTGCCAAAATGTCTGTAGTTGATTCAATTACTGGAGTATTTGTAAACTCAAACAAATCTTTAATCCGAAGTTTATGTTCAAATTCTACTGGCATTCCTATAATTTTTAATTTCTTCAGAGAAGTGATAGCTTTCAGTCCTTCTGGGATCTTTTTCAGCTTCTCACAGCGATGAATAACCATGTTCTCAAGAATTGGCATTGCACTTTCCTCAACAGTCCACTCCTCCAATTCTTTCAAAAGAACAAGTCGCAAAATATGCAGTTGTGGAAACCCTTCAGCATTAAAGTTCAGCTCTGGCCAGTTGTATGCCCCTTTACCGAAAATGAGCATTTTAAGGTTTGACAATCTCTCGAGTTTGGCAATAGACTCCTTCCGTAGGTGGGAGCAGAGTTAGTTGTAAGAGGTTTGGAGGGAACTCATGTGGATCAGGTAGCTTCTTGATCTTTCCACTTAAAGAGAGTTTCTGAAGATGAGTGCACTGAGACAGCTGCATGAAGATTAGAAATTCATCCTCTTCAGATTGAAGTGATAGTTACAGTCACCGGCAGATCCATGTTCAAGTGAGAGTGAATCAATGCACCTCCTTATTTTAATAAAATCATTAATATCTGTCCAAAATTTTATATTTTGTACATTTTATCTTTGTGTTTGAATTCAACTATCTCATATGATAATGATAATTATTAATTTTTTATTTTTTTAAATAAATTATCTCCACTGATCCAGGGTCTTAGATCTGCCACTCGTGACAGTGAATGGAGGTTGCGTAATTCTTGTACAGTAGAAAGTACAGAATTCACCATTTGTCCCGATAATTCACAAATCACCATTTGTCCCAAGAATTCACCATTTGTTCCGATAATTCATCCTCTTCAGATGATACCATTTTTCTTCTGAAGTGATATTTTATTGTTTTCATTTGAGGTCCTCGCTTTGTTAACAAGTTTTTCACGCAAAAGTAATTCAAAGCAAGCATCTGCTGCATTTTGTAAGCTAGCTTGCTGTTTTTCCATTCTTGTATAAAATATCACATTATAATTAGCAATAGCATAAATTATACAAAAATTCCCATTAGCAATAAGCTTATGATTATTAAATCAAACATAGGCAACGTTCATAATGAAACACGTGTTTAGGAGATTTCAAACCTTGATGTGGAATCCAGAATTCATTTACCTTGATTTTGATTTAGTGTTAGTGAATGTAGAAAGTTACAGATTAGTCGTTTTTTCTTACATTTGCCCTATGTTAAATTAATCAGAAAAATAAAAAAATAAGATAGTTAAGTATTTTTTAATCTTAGGACCAGTGACACAAAAAAAATCTTGCAAAAGAAGTTTAATAGTCAGATTCCAAAAAGATAGTTTGCATCATGTAACCAATTAATTTGAACTGAAATCTAAATCTTTTTGGTTCAAAATCAAAAAACATACAAGCATATAGGTCGATTTTGAGTAAAAAAAAGTAAAAATTTGTTAAAACCCCAAACATTTCAGGTTATGTTCCTCGGGTGGTAATTGAGAACCTGTTAGGATTTCAAATCATATAATAACTTTAAGATAGAGATATAAGATGGATAGAAAAAATTAATAAATTAGATTGAATTTGATGTACTAATTTTCAATCTAAACAACAATTATATTATATAGCATGTAACTTTCTGTTATGAACTTAAATAATTTGAATGAAATATGACTAATGTATTGCTGATTGAAAACATGTTAGAATCTCAAATCATATAATGGCTCTAAGATAGATATATAAGATGGATAGAAAAAAAATCAATAAATTAGATTAGATTTGATGTACTAATATTCAATCTAAACAACAATTGTAATATATAGCAAACAACTTTTTGTTATGAACTTAAATAATTTGAATGAAATATGACTAATGCATGATTGATTGAGAACATGTTAGAATTTTAAATCATATAATTATTCTAAGATAAAGATATAAGTGGATAAAAAAATGAATAAATTAGATTGAAACAAAAATACTAATTTTCAATCTAAGCAATAATTGTAATATATAGCAAACAATTTTCAATTATGCACTTAAAGAAAACAACTCAAAATTTTATGCAAAATTAATGCTATGCCAATAGATATGTTACTTGTTTAGCTTTTCTCTTTCAATTTACCAAAATAATATCTTCAATTCTCTCCATTTTGTCATGTTTTTTCTCCTCGTCTTCTACTCAATCATCAACTGGATTACTTTTACTCACTTCTTTTTGTGTCAATGTTCACTTTTATAATGATCCTACATCAAATTTCACAATTGAACATTTCATTGATCATTTATCCCTTCACCTAAATCTGTGCAATAAACATCAGGTTCCATTTATTAACTTTTTTAAAAAATATATAATTAAATTATTGATTATAAATAGGAATAATATTAACAAAATATAAGCAACAACTACCAAAAATTACGTGTGAAAAGTTTTTATTCTATAAAATAATAACAAACAGATAGAATTAATTGAAAAATTCTTATGTGAAAAATAATCTTAAAAATGTCATAAATTTAAAAGTAAAATGAAAAATAAGAAAACATATCCCAAAAAATAATTTTGACATTTGATCAAATAATGACTTGTAACCAATAAATCATTTTAAACAAAATCAAATAAATATTTAAAAAGTCTTTAATTCTCATCTATTCTTATAAAGATCCTTTTTAGTATTTTTTTTACAAAATACTTTAATCTATAGGTCATATCAAATTAATCTTTTTAACAAATTTAGTCCATATTTTAAGTATTACACAAATTTTGATGATGGAGAAAAAAAAATAAAAGAGAGTAATTAGGCAAACTAAAATCAACTACGAAAATATATTTTAAATTTTATTCCAAAACGACGAGGGATATGCGTTGTGTAAGTTTGACCTCTTTTTGTATTACGAACCCCCTCCCTCTGCGTGGGAGCATGTTCTTCTTTGTATTTGACGGGGGGAAACGCAGAAATTAGTTAGTTAAGGCATCGAGCGTGGAGAAGGAGAAGGATGATAAGGTTAAGGTGGAGTTTAGTTGTAGCGGTCACGTTCGCTGTTTTGCTCTTTTGGATTGAACCGCTGCAAGTTCAAGCCTCTAATTCTGTTTCCGCCTTCGTTCAAAACGCCATCTACTCCAACAGAATCGCCGTTTTCTCCAAATCCTATTGCCCGTACGATCCTTCTAATTTCACCCTCTTAACCCAATATCACTTTCTTTCCTTCACTTTATTTTATTCAATAACAATAATAGTTCCATAATTAGGGTTTTGCTACTGTCTATTTCATGTTGGTAGCTACTGTTTGCGCGCCAAACGCTTGCTTGCCGAACTCAATGAGAAACCGTTTGTGGTGGAGCTCGATTTGCGAGGTATTCCATCCTAGCTACCCAATTTATGTGTCCTGTTAAAATTGTTATTGTTCTTCAAACTTTTCACTACTCACGGTGGGTTTTTTTTCCCCCTGTAGATGATGGGTATCAAATTCAGAGTGTTCTTCTGGATTTGATAGGTAGAAGGACAGTCCCGCAAGTATTTGTGAATGGCAAGCATATTGGTGGATCAGATGGTTAGTTAGGTCTTAACTTTGCTGCTTTTATCTATGTGGGTGTTTCAATTCACTTTGGATCACTCACAATCACATTGAAATACTAATTTACGTCATTTTAGATAAATGTTTACATGTTTGGTTCCACCTCTAAGGAGTTGAGTTGGGAATCATAAATCACATCACTTCAAAATCAATTTTACAATGACAAATTCAGTCAAAATCAGTTTTGCAAACACTCACAAACCCACGCTATCTGTTATTCTGGCTTGTTATTACCTTAGGTTTACCGTTAACCCTATTCTACTTTCACTTTGCATTCCCTTTGTTCGTACCACTCACATAGTCTTGCAACTTTTTTGCTGTTTTTGCATTCAGATCTCAGTGCTGCCGTCCAAAGTGGTGAATTGCAGAAACTTCTCAGTGCAAGTTGATGGTGTACTAGAGATTTACGAGCACTGACATCCTTCATGGATAATGAAGTTGTCAAGCTTTTAGAAGCATAATATGTTTTGATGCCTTTTTAGTTTTCTGGGTATTTAGGTGACAGCGCGTATTCTTTAGCGGAATAGGATGTCATTCTGCTTAAAATCCGCTTGAATTCTTCACATAGAAATGTAGGACTCTTGAAAGGATGAGCTCTAAAACATAGAATTCGAGCTCTAATTGGTATATTTTACTTGTTTCTATATTTTTTCTGGTTTAACCGGTGATTAATAGTGAATTTCAATGTGGTTGCTCGTATCTTATAAATTTATAAATGGAAAAAAGAGAGTGCCAATTTATAATTTTAGACCCCGACGGTCACAATCTGTTAGTTGAGCAATATTTCTCCTTCATTATTGTTTTGTTGAATCGATCTCAAATCATGGCTTGATGACATCAAGAAGTCTGAAATATTGCTTCCAACAGAAAAATTACGGGCGTAAGAGTGAACCAAGATCGGGCTGCCTTCTCTTATGAACTATTCAACAAAATAGTTCTGTTTTGAATAATTTAATTAAGTGATTATTTACTAGTCCTGAATGTAAGCAAAGAACAGAATAACAAGGCAAGCTATATTGACAACTAACTATCTAAATCTTCTTGGAGGTGCAGTCGTATATGACAAGTAATAGTATGATGTTTTCTGGATAACTTATGCCATAGAAGGTGGATGAGACCAAATACACGTTATTGCCACTGCGCAGCTTTGTTTCAAAGCACAACTTGAAGTAATACTGTTTTGTTCACTATCACTTCATCAAGACAAAGCTATAGAATCAGGCCGCCATTTGCCTCTCTTTGCACAGAGCATACCCTCTTGTATTTTGCTATAGATTATTTCCCAATGTAGAGACTTCAACAAAGTCTCCACTTCCCCGAGGGTGGTAGATTCATCACGGACAACCAATTTACCTCCCGGTCTGATTATTCTATCCACCTCTGCCATAACAGCAACTAGTTTGCACCTGAGAAGTCAAAACAACAGAGAACCAAATCAGCATAATGCAACTTCTCTAGTATAAGTGAAAATTGTTGAAGGATCACTCTACTTCCATCCATACCTTTCTTTTAACTTTGAGAAAAGATTATCTGCGTGCAGTAGATCAAAAGTTCGTGGATACGTGTTGAAGGATTCACACCAGTCATGATATATCCCGAAAAGACCTCTCTCGAAGATGATGGGAAGTGTGTCCGGAGAATCTACGTTCACCACATTGAATACCCAGACAGGAAGATCCCTCAGAGCAGCCGCAAATCTGCACACACGACTAAGATTGAGTATCGCATATTAAATAAAAATGTATATAGTGGTTGTAAACCAAGTTGAACCAGTACCCTCCATAGACAGCTCGCATGTCCATGACATTTCTCACATTAGACCAAGTTATTCCAGCGTTGCTCAACTCTTCGACAACGTTTTTCCATCGTTCGTTGTCTGCTATAAAATCTTCAGGAGCTGGTTTTCCATAGATCCCAGTCTGCGAGTTGTTTAACCAATATGGGGGTTTGTCTAGTCGACGAGGCCAAGTTTCAGGCCATTTGGCTCCTCTCTCAGCCTTGTCTACAGGCACTTTGTGTAAGCATGCCCGCAGAGGTACATACCTGAATATAAAATATATTTGGTTAATCAATATTAGAAGCAATCTTATATATTTTACTGCTCAAATCAACTATGCAAAACATGTCAAAATGCCACTTTGTCAATTTCCCATGCAAAAGATTATGTACCATGCAGCATTTGGATCATCTTCATCCTTACACAATGGAGGTTCATTTTTCTCCCTTTGCTCGTAGCATTCGTTGGAAGTGGGTTTGCGGTAAACGGCAGCACCAACTTTGTTCAGTCCATCCTTCTTGATAGTCACAAGCTCCCAACAAATGGACTTAGTTAGTGAGGTCATTTCTTGAAAGATATGTAAAAAAAAGTTACCATAGGTCAGTGACTAACAAATAACTGAGTTAATTTTATTCTCAAAATCAAATATATGTAATCCTACCCTTCCATATCTCTACATCTTCTTCAAGCTTCTGGTACACAGGAGTAGCAGACCAAACAAAATAACCTCCTGATCGCAAAACTCGATTCAATTCCAAAAGCAACATGCCACCTGGAAAAGAGTTTCACATTTCTTAGTAACTATGGTTTAACACAAAGCTAAGCCACTATGAAGATTCATTATGAAATGAAAACATCCAAATTCGAGACAAGTGTTAATAAAACCAACCATCTAGATGCCAAGGTACTCTACAACGTGCACAATGTACAAGATCAAAAACACGACTAGGGAATGGTAGCCTTTGAGACCCCATGACAGCAGATATGGCAGGAATCCCTCTTTCAAGGGCAAATTGCACCTGTGCTACATGTTCATCTTTAGGTGCGAAAGACATTGAAATAACATCTCTTTCAAATAGAAAACCTCCAAAACTACCAACCCCACACCCAACATCCAAGATCACCCGAGTGCGCTTTCCCCATGCAATATTAGGTTCAGCCTGCACGAGTGAAATTATAAAACTAGTTAGTAGAAACTATGATTTATTAGCATTGTTAGTTAATGAAATTCACATTTTGACCTTTGTATTACCAAATAAATGTTGCCTGATGGATATTAAGTTCTAACAAATGTACCAGTTAAGAAAATAAGAAAAATAGTAACGGTATACTCTCCAACATACTTATTTCAATACAGTCTCTACTATTACCTGAAATTTATGAAAAATTATACTATTTTGTACGTCTCACTTTATATTTAACATTCTTATAATTTCATAATTCTTAATAAATTTTAGCCAATAATAAAGAATGAATTAGAAAAGAAAAAAAGTTGCTAGCACTCGTAAAATAAAGTTATGATTACCTCTTGAACAAAATCAATATAGTGGAGAGCTCCATGAATAAACTGAGTGCCACCTCCAGGGAATGTCAAGAACTCTCCGGTCACTTTCACCCAGTTCTGGTGTCCCTTCACCTCTGCTAGCAGTTTGTGTGGTACGTTGTGGTACCATATCTATTTTTAAATACAATCATGCGAAATTATTAACAATGAGAAGAAAGAGAAAGGGAAAGATGGTAAGTTTGATTTCTTCCGCTAACAATTAACATTTGTTGATAAAATAAAAAATAAAAAAAATGACCTTATCTCTGCTGCTTGGCCACTCGATGGGTGTTTTGTAACCTTTTGGAATTGGCACAAGGCAAGTAGGAGGGTCCTCAGGACAATGCCTTTCCCTGTGTTCATAGTGTTTTGTGCTACGCAACTTTTTCAAAGCCTTTTCGTTGTCCAAACACGGTATATAATCAGCACCTGCAGTGACATTGCAGAGATACCAGGTGTGATCTTTAAGTTTGTCATCGCTGTTTGATTCAACCGCCTGTCTCTTGTTTTCTTGTTGTGATTGAGCAACTTGTGTTGACCACGGCTTCTTTGACTTGCCACCTTTCTTCTCTGGTTTTGGCCCCTTTGAAGCCGCATCAGAATCCTGTTCTGACGTATTTTGAACACCTTGTTGCTCCGCGGCGATTTCTTCATCCTTTTTCTCAGGCTCAGAAATTCCCACATCACTGTCTGAACCGGATTCATGCATCACAGCTGTGATTTGTTCTTTTTGAGTTAACGAGCTTTCCTCAGAAAGCTGTGAGTCACTAATGGCAATCTGCTGGTTCTGTTGCTCATTGTTGGAATTTTTATCATCGGCTTTAATGGCATCATCAGGAAGATGACCAGGGTTGTCTCCATAGACAGCAGCAGGATTGACCTTTCCTTTTCTTTCGCTTTCTGTGGGGGTTTCTTCGGAGGAAGAGAGTTCATCATTGGTAGTTGCAGAGGTATCTATGGCGGTTCGAGTTGAGGTGTATTCATCGCTCTGTGTTTGAGGTGACACTACTGGGTTGGAGGTTAGCATCCACACGCCAAAAACACATAGTGCGATGAATACTAATATTGTCGAGGTTGATACGTAAGAAGGTGAAGAAGACCTCTTCCGTGTCTGAAACAGTGCCATATCATAACAATGTGGTGTGTGTGTTTTCAGGGGCGAATTAATTAAGATGGGTCTGATATTGTTAAAGATGTTGAAAGTGACTCTGCATGGAGTTAAAGAGATTCATGAAATTGAAGTTTATGGAAGTGAAGATGGTTAGAAAGAGTGGGAAATAATATTGTGATTGAAAGTTGGAATGTAGGGATGATCCAAAAGAGTAGGAGTAGGGAATTTGTTAAGAAAGTTTGGTTGTTATGTTAGGAATTTGACAGCATAAAGAAACCTACGTGAGGCTTTAGTCTACTCTTACATTTCAACCATACTCTCTAGCCTTTGTTTCCGGAGTAAACTAATTTAATTGCACTTTCAAAATAAATCCAAGGTTTTTTTACCCCAACAAAACAAACCGATAGAGTGAGAAGCATCCTATTACAACGTGAATTTTAGTTTTTTTTTTAAAAAAAAGAAAATATGATGCATCAAATTAATAATATTTTTTGCTTCTTTAGATTATATAGATAAGTTTTATTTATTTATTTATTTAATGAATTTTATTTACTTTATTTGTTTGTTTATTTTATTATTTATGTATTCATTAATTTTTCTTAATTTATTTTGTCTCCATTTTTGTTTCTGATTTTTAGTTTATTTATCATTTATTTATGTTACTAAAAATATACAAAACAAGGAGCCAGGTGTGAAGAGATAAAATGTGAGTGAAAATAGAATTGCACAAACTGAAAACCCAAAAGTTGGCCATGCAATAACAGCTTGTTAAATACAATGGACCGTAACGCTGTAGTAGGTTTAAGGGAGCCAGACCCAAATATGACTATAAATATTTTAATTCATTTGAGCCCATTTCTAGATATGATATGGGCTATTATCGAAATTCAACCTGAGAACACAACTACTGTACTTTACAAGGTGCATGTTTGGAAGTGAAAAATAATCGTATCCCATCCCACGGTAGATCCACAGCAACACATTGTTGCTTTACAAACTCCATGGTGGTACCACGATTTTGAGCTCCAAAAATGATTCTTTATGCTATCCAAACACACACAAAATCAAGTGATTTTGATTAGTTCTAAAGTAATAATTTGAGGACCAACTCGTTTTGGGGGGAATGGTTGTAGACGATTGAAAATTACGTGCGCGGACAAGGGATCTAAATGACACACTCATTTAAAAGGCTTCCGAAGCGAAATTTATTTTCAATTGCGCACGTAATAATATACTTATTTTAAATTTAATTCAAAGTATATCAAGTGAAAATTTCAGTACAAAAAAAGTAATTAAATTAAATATACCTTACATATTTTAGAAATACTGTATCTTTTTCTTGTATACATATAAATAAGACGAAAAACATAATGATAAAAAAAAAATAAGAAGAAAAACACAACAGCAGAGTCTGATTATTAATGTATATTAATGCAAACGAGGTTGATGGTTAACTGCTTTGGTTCAGAAGATGGTTCCAAATTCCGTGGACATCTCATCATCATCATCATTATTATTATTATTATTATTATTATTATTATTATTATTATTATTATTATTATTATTATTATTGTATTAAATGATGACAAGGATCAGATGTGTGTGAGAAATTTCCAAAATGCAGAGTGTGGCTGGGTACTTTTTTTAATTTCCCCGTTTAAAGCGATTTTTAGAGTTGGGCCAAACAAGGACCTGAGTTATATTATTTTTAAGTGAGGACCCAGGAATATGCATAAGGACAAAAAGAGTAATTTGTCCCAGATATGAAGATGACGGACTAACAAAGTGCTTTTTGGGTTCCAATTGAATAATAATGAACAATTGAATTTAAGCCATTCCTCCCTTCCTGTATCTGGCTATTCCTACGAACCTTTCTCTTTCAGAAGCCACTGCTACTTCAGTGATGGGACGTTGTTCGTTTTTCATTCATCCAATAAATTAATTCAATCAAGAACCAAAACAAACCACATGCACAAAGTTCCCGTAGCCACACAGAATCAAGTCTTCATTTTCATTTTTGCGTTGATTAATTAATAGTTATAGTGGTGTCTATATTATATTAATTAAGACGTCACCAAAAGATACTTATTTAATTAGTACGTACGTTCCTACATTCAACTATAATAATTCATTTCAATCAACTACAATACAAACTGCAGAAACCACCTAATCTTCTATTAATTGATCATGGGCCCAATATGATACATTTTCAAAATATAAAAGGTTGTATTGTTGCTTTCAATCTAGTAATTGTCTTATTTTATTTTGAACATGAGTTGTGTTAATTTATTCAATTTGTAAAATTGTTTCGCTTCATTACCTTTGAAGAGTTGTCTTTCTTCAATCCGGTCGTTATAAATAATGCTTCATACTAGTTAATTATAAACACCAACATACGTAATACGTTACTTTCAAAGGTTAAAATAAGATAGCTTTTGTAAATAATACTTCAACATAAGCTATTATCAATTTATCTACCTCAAAGGTTAAATAAGATAGCTTTTGTAAAATTTAAGTATATAAGTTGGGGGTTTAACTTATGGGAAAAGTTTAATTCATTTTAATTTTTTTAAGTGTGTATAAAAAAGTTTATCTAAACCTGACCATTATACGTTACTTTCCATTAATTTATCTGATTTTCTTCTATCATTCCAAGATTTATTTCCACCAACATCCTATAAATTAGAACTTGGGTGTCCTATATATTTGCTTCATCTATTTTATTTTATTTTTTCAGTAAAAATGTACTACTTTTGTACCTTTTATAGTGCCTTTTAAGGTGTCTATACACAAGCCAAGGAATATATTAAAATTTTCTTGTTTTACATTTATCACTTTATTCAGCAATTAGTTTTATTAAATTTGTAAACTTAATATTTTTCATCTATTAGTATTAACTAATTGTTTTTAGCTATAAATCAATTTTC
Organism: Glycine tomentella; assembly: GCA_007407185.1. Classification (NCBI taxonomy): domain Eukaryota; kingdom Viridiplantae; phylum Streptophyta; class Magnoliopsida; order Fabales; family Fabaceae; genus Glycine; species Glycine tomentella. The sequence continues at coordinate 3,236,411 of PYAF01004289.1, read as the reverse complement.
TGCTTATCAACTTTTTTTCTCTCATGCCTAACCCTAATGTTCCAACTATACAAGTTAAGAGGCGTATTGATATATTCTCCTAAATATTTTTAATTACTAAAAAAACATATTAAATATTTTTATGTTGTTGATATGATAAATATTTTTAAGTGAACAAATATTTTGTTTTTGCCAACTTGTTTTTTTGGTTTTTAAACAAATACACCTAGTGAATAGGGTAAAAAAATGTTTTTTAAATTATGTTACCTAAGTCACGCGCTATAGAAAGATATTAGACGCAAGTGAATTGTATACTTTTTTATTATAGAGCACTTTTAGTTAAATAGTATCTCTATGGATGAGCTATGTACAGAGAGTTGATTTTGCTGCATGAAATAGTACTATAGCACCGATCTTAAGATTCTAATTAGTTTTAAGTTATAAAAGTTGTACGTGCATGTAGGCTATGGCATATTTTAATCTTTAAAGTTTGTGTCAAGACGCAGGGTATATAAAGGCCTATAATCTCACATCTAGAGCCTTAATTAACTTTATTTTTTATTTTTTTAATTTGAAGAATTGAAATTAAAAACTTTCCAGAATTCTGCGAGCCGCAGTGTGGGCATATAAAGGCATGGTGAGCTAGGCACGGTCAGTATTCGTGTCACTTTCAAGAGTCATGTTTAACTTGCAGGTTAGGTTAACTGAGTCGGATTGAGTTTTTGTCATTATTGTGAAACTCTTGTTTTTTTAGTCTGGCCTAACTTAGAGTTGTTGTGGTGAATCGGGTTGACAGATCTAGTTTATTTTCAAGAATTTTACCATTTTTAGTTTTTAAATTTTGTGTATTTTACTATCATTTATGGATTTTTACCAAATTACATGAATTTAAATTTTATCAATAGAAGATAGACAATTTTAACTTTTGACATCGGTTGTAGTCATAACCAATGTAAAAATATCCATGATCAATGTAAAATAGTGAATGTTTATAACGGTTATAATATAATTGATGTAAAATGTCATTTTTCTATGTCAACTACAAGGACAATCGATATACAAAAATCTAGAAAATAAAATCTTACATTATTTTGTCTCCAACATGATAGTCAAGTGCAAAAAAATTAAAAATTTAGATGATAAAATTTGTAAAATATTAAAAGTTTAATGATAAAATTTGTAAAAAAAAGTTGAATAGTAAAATCCATAAAATTGTAAAAGTTAAACGATAAAATTAACAAAAATAAAATTTAAATAATAAAATTCACAAAATAATAAAAATTTAATAATAAATTTACAATTAAACCTTATCTTTTTTATTTCCATCCTCCAAATCAAACACACTCCTAATTCCTAATGAAAGGCTCCTATCTTATCTTATGGCCCACGACCAATAGAAGAACTTCATTTCATTGTGCTGTTTTGAACTGTGACAACCACATTCTGTTCTGTTGATGAACTGGTTTCCAACTTGATCCAATGCAAAGCTAATGCATATTCTTCCCCTTTAATTCTTTTTCCTAGCTTCTTTTTCACATGGAGAATTTATATTTATATATATTTTTTATAACAAAGAAAGAAATAGAAAAAAGAAAGAGATAAAATAAGATAAATAATGTAATAAAAAATAAATATAATAATAATATTTAATGAAAACATTGTAGAAAATTTCTTTGTAAGAATATGCCATTTTTAATAACAACAAAATAACAAAAACAAGCGTTATATGACCTAATGGTAATCAACCAGACCTATATATATGACTAGCTTTGGGGTCACTCATTACCGAAACTGAAATGTTACTAATAATGCATAATGTATTTACTTAGTGCAAATTAAAGCAGCTACAAGGCCCGTGCATAGAGCATCTCACTTTGAACCCCGAAATTACTTGACTATAGGTCAAAGTTTAATTTGAAAGGACACAAAGGAGGAAATTAAAGGAAAATAATAATTGGAAAGGTAGCCACACCAAATTGTTCAGTCATTAACTTATTATTAGCTAGGTTCTCAAAGCAAGCTAGCCTCCTTTTCTTTTTCTATCCGAAACTTGATCCTAGTCCCAACAAGCAATTAGTGGGAGACACAAACATCTCTTAAATTCAATCTACATATGAACATTGATTTGTCCTTTAAAGTCTTCCAATAATTTGCTCGATACAACTGTGTACTCTTTAAATAATATAAGCAAGTTTAAATAGAGGAATATAATTATTAAAAAGAGAACGCCAAAGAGATATAGAACTTTCATATTGGCATTATGACGATAGAGCATATATCATATAAAATAATCCAAAGGAGGGTACATGCGAAAAGATTGATGTTGCCATGTTACTATTTTGGACGGTGCATCATTTTCAAATTGCGCTAGACCAGAGTATATATGGATGGTACTAATAAGCTGCTTGTCCAATCGTGCCAACTTCAAATTGATGGAAATTCCGAAGGGTCACATAAATAAACATATCTCAACCACATTCCCAACCAATAATAAATTTCTTCCTTGATTTATAGTATTTTTCATTTGTTAATTAAGTCATTTTTGCTTATGCAAGGAACATAATCAAATTATATGATTGGAGGGGTCTTAAAAGATAAAGTTTCTTCAGACAATAAACTCGAGTGGCGACACATTGTTGATTGTAGATAATAGAGACCCAACGCAAGTAGAAGATAATCTTTAAGGCATTTAATAACGAAAATGATACTATGCAGTTTTGGAACCGCAACAATCAATTTGATGATCTAAGAAGATTCTCCCACTTTCGTGCATAGGATGCATGTATTACTATTACAGTATTTAGGCCTGCTTATGTTATGTGTGATGTATTATGTCATTTATGTGTACGTAGGCGTGCACCCAAATCTAAATGTAGTGGATACTGAATAGGGACTCTATTTTTTTTTTAGTTTTTGTAGTCTCTTTTATATATATATATCGCTGAATCTGACGTTGGTTTCACAAATCTCAGGGTTGTGGGACAGGACACAAGAACTGGGGCCTAGAAAACAATGGGACCCAAAGCCCTTAACCTTAAGTCATATGTATGTTCCTTTTGGAAACCACTTTATCTGGGTTTGCTCTCAAATCTTAACAAATATTGGGTCAGGAGATTACAAAATTATTTATTCCAACTTTTTTCCAATTAATTTTTATTAATGAGCGAACAAAAAAACTATCTTAATTATTCAACCCCAATTAATTTTTCTTTGGCTCATTATAAACTCAATGGCCTCTACTCTAGTAAACTACACAGAGAGTTAGCTAGGTCATGACACTCGCAAAAATATTCGCCATTCCATCTTGTCTATTGAACCCCAAGAAATGATCCCAACTAATTGGAGCAATATATGACCTATTTATGTTTTTGGAATGCGGGAAAAAGTAAATTATGCTAGACTACAGAGTGAATGAGGATATATAAGAAGTATTTAGGAAGACCATATAAAATCATATCATAGTATCAATATTTTCATATCTCAATACCTATTTGTATGTGTTTGTAGCACGTGCACATGCGCGCGCGTGTATATACATATAATTCTGTTAGAATTATAGTTAAGATTTTTACTAGCTAGGGATTTTATATTTACGTTTGTCACTAGTATACCAGTATATATACTTATTTCTTTTCTTCAAAATACGCTTATATACAAGACACGGTTTATATCAGTATTTATTTCTCTTGTATTATATTTCATGCATGTGCTAAGTGCTAACAAATACGTCAACCCTTGGCAGATCTGCGCAACAATAATGTTCCAAAGTAGGAAGAATCATTGAAACTAAAGGGCGAGTTCCTCTTCTTGTTCTTTTGACTAAAGCCTGGTTCCGGAAGTGACATTTGCATCGACTTTCTTAATTTGCTTCCCACATGATCAATCTAGTAATAATGAGTTGCTCTTCATAAAGCTAAAAGGTAAATCATCGAGTCCACAAAACCATAATTGGTCCAAAAATTAGTTAGTAGTTTAGTTAATTAGTTCAAACTTTTGAAAGTCAATAATGACACCAACAAGTCTTTAAGCTTCATTAAGTATTTAGTAATGTGGGCTATCCTTTGACACAAGCAGGACGTACAATTCTCCTTAAAAGGTAATTGAATGTCAAGTTTTTAAAGTGGTTTTATATTTAATATGTTTGGTTCTAAGAGTTCACCTACCTAATAAATTAACATAATCATACTATAGTATCGCTTACTAATTTCGTAAAAGATTACTACTAATTAAGATGGAGTATTAGGTCAAAACTCACAACATTTTTATGCCCCCACACAAATAATTACGTCTTAGCCTACAAGTCATGCAAGTATTGTAACTGCAATTTTCAAAACCCGCCATTAAAGTTATCTTGAAATTTTTAGGTAAGCTATGCATAGAAGGCACTAAATAATTTACTAACGTTTATGAAAGTTACAAGTGGCTACAAGATCTGAATTAGTGCATACATCATCTAACATATTTTTTAACATGGTTATTTTTTACTATTAGTTGAAAGTAGTTGATGAAAATCATTAAAATTATACAGGTTTTATTTCTTATTTAATGAATCTCACTCATGATTTTTTTATAATTTGCTATTACACTTTAATAAAAAAAAGTGTGTATCGAAAAAAAAAACTCCATAGTACGTATATTAAAAGAATTAAACATAACGGAATCTTTATTCTTTTCAAAATAAATCACATGTGAATGATATAAACACCATATTATTAGCAATTAAGTGAATAATAGTATATTAAAACCTAAATAATACACATAATAGTTTGAAAATATTATGTTAATAAAAAATCAAAACAAAATATTGCGTAGCATGAGATCTAATAATTTCGTTTAATCTGATAATGTCTCTCGCGCCTTTCTCTTTATCCCCCTATCGAAAATGAGATTCAATCCATTGACTTCTTCCTTCAAGAAAAATTATTAAAAATCACGTTATGCATGTTATAAGTTAGTTCTATTAATTATAGTGTACATATTCATAGCACAGCGATAGAACAAAAAACAAACCAAGCCCCACCAATTCCTCTCCTCTCATGACTGTGGTTTGCATATATTTTCACATAAGTCATAACGTCAAAACGTAGTTTAAACGTGGCATAAAAAACCATAAAACAAATAATCAGTAACAAGCTAGCTAGGTTATCTATAAATTCATTTCAGCCCATTTTGCCTTTCACGCGTATCCGAGAAACTGACATTGGACCAAGTGAGCAACAACTCCAAAAGGACCATGTAAGTCATTTTACCCGTAAAATCTAGTGATAGCGTTTGATTGAAAAAAAATTGTTAAATTAATTATTTTTCTGCATTTGATAAAATGTAAAATTCTTTTGGTTAAAATATGTTTTTTATTTTATATATATATATATATATGAAAATATTTAGATTAGTCAATACAAAATTTTCAATATAATTTTAATCTTCACAAAATTTAAATATTTTATTTTTTTCAAAATAAAATTCACCATCTGAACCTATTTGTATGACTTTTACATCGATTATCCTGTAATAGATATAAAAAAATATCATATTTACATTGATCATATATATAATATAATCAATATAAAAAATTATCATTATAACTTTAAATTTATACAATCATACATTTGGATCAAAAACTAGCATATATTAATTTTATGATGACAAAAAAAATATATTGAAAATTTTGGAGGATAAATTCTGATAATTTCTTGTAGCAATTCCTTGAAAATCCATTTCCACGCGACAACTATATAATATATTAAACAGAAGGCAAATTGGTTATTATTAATATTTAACAGAGATGAGAGATGGTACATCGTTTGTATGGCAGGAGATAAGACGAGGAGAGGTGGGACCAAAGAGGCGAGAGAGTGCATGTGATTGTGATCTAGTTACGTTACTTATCATCAGTACTTTGGATTATTTGTCCCCCTTATTTGCTAGATTTCCTTCCTGGCACTCAAGAAAGAAAGATCTCTTTCATCTGAAACCGAATCGAATTCGAAGGAACGCGTGAGATTTTGATCACTTTTTACTTCTTTTTTTTATAAAAATTTTTCTTTACAGGAAATATATTTTTAAGGGGTAGAGACAGTAGTGACGAGGGAGAATGTAAGAAAGAAAAGGGCAAGGCAGGAAGCAACGAAATGTTTTGGTTACATATTTTGACATCTCCACACACCACATGCTTGTTCGGCTGTTCTGTTCTGTTCCCATCAAAAGCCCCCCCTTCATTTATGGCTCTGACTGTGACCTCTTTCGTCTCTTTACTCTCTTTCTCTCTCTTCGCTTTTTGGAAAAATGTAAGTGGGGTGGGGTGGGGGACTCAACTGCGTAGGGAAAAAAAACACCAGCCATTCACATTCACTTCACTAGCCAGTTCTGGCTGCAGTGATTGAAGAAGAAAATTACGGCACGCATACATACAATACAACATTGCCCTGCCTCTGTTGGAATGAGATGAGTTTTTGCCATAAATAGAAGTTTTCTTAATACAAACAAACAAGCCAAATGCATGACAATTCTTTTGTTATTTTGCTGCAATTGGCTTTGTGTCACCAGAAGGGAGTTAGTTAACTTTGGGATTGGTGGCATCTTTTTGGGACCCAGAAACGTCTACATTCTACACACCATAACATCACTCTAACTCAGTTTTATTTATTTATTTAAGCATGTTTTAAGTTTCCATAAAATAAGATGAATTCAACGTCTACACATCATATATAGTTCTGTAGTAATTTTTTCAGATTCTTTTTTATAAATGAATGAAATTACTATATTGTTTTATGTCTTTTTTATTGAAATTAAAATATGAGATCTGATTATATCATACAAAGTTAGTTTTTTTATTCCTTTGCATGTTATATCTCTACAAATAGTATCCCAATTCCGCGTTTCACCATGTTTTATGGATTATGTTTTATTTTTTACTATCTACAAAAGTCAAGTCTTCTTAAGGAAAAATATTGTCAGGTCTGGAATCACACGTCAGTTATAGACCCACCAATCACCTTGTAACACGTGACATATTGAGATACATTATAATCGTTTGTTGTTACCAATTATATTTTAAACACACTTCACAGTTTAATCATATCTTTAAATATAATTTTCCAAAAATAACAGCAAACACAAATCTTCACGCCAGAAATTAAAGTAGATAAAAATTTTGTTCTTACAACACTTAATAAAAATTAATCAATATTATCCTTAAATATAAAATTCTTGTAAAGTCGATAAAGCTTATCAAATAAGATATAAGTAACTTAAAAACTAATTACTACATACTTTTATATTTACACCATTTAATTAGTAACTTTCTGAACTTATAAGAACTTTCTGAATTCATATATAGAATTTTATAAACTACAAATTAGTGAAATAAATTAGTAATGTATTAAATATATTAGTTTAGTTAAATAAAACAACAAGTTATTTAAGCAGATAAAAATTGATTTCGTTAATACGTCAAACAACTCAATAGCTTGAAAATGCCACAACAGAAATTAAGATTTTTTAGGTAATACTTAGAATGTGTCAGATAAAATAAACTTACAAGCTAGAAATTTACAAATTAGCTAAAAGTTTATACGTTACAAGTTAGAATTTTAAAAATTGAAAACTTATAAATTAGTTTATCAAATTGAAAGTATTTAGTAAAATTAATTAATTATAAAAATGTAAGATAACATTAAAGTATATATATATATATATATATATTTATTTAAAATTATTTTTAACCCTTAATCTTCTTAAAAATTAAATAACATTTTTCAATATAAAAGAACGGTAAATTTTTGTTGATTATATATTATAAATTTGATGCCGACATTTTTTTTGTTCAGCAAAAAAACGACTGTGAATTGGCCATTAATATCATCAAAGATGCATGCTACTCTTACGTGGATGTGATGGCGAAATACACAAGATAAAATGTGATATCATTAATAGTCACAGTACAATAATGTTACACTCTTAATTTCTCTCCCGGACTCTCTTTTACTTTATATGTGATTTGTTGAAATTTATTTATTAAAAACCATCGATTTGGTAAATTCCACATATCATGAATCTCCTGGTTTAGATTTAGTTGTGGTATTCAATAAAATTAATAATTTGTAAAAAAAATTATTAATCACAAAAAGTATTTTAAAAAATATCAAAAATAGTGTTATTAACCCTCTATTAACAAGACGGACGAAGAAAACATTTTAAGAAAAAAGGTAGTAACTTATAATATACTACCAAATCTTATATACCAACTAACTTAAGAAAATAGTCGTAAACTTACAGAAATAAATTAGAGATTACTATTAAAATAAACTTATATATAACTAGTAAATTTATTTTGGTTAATTATCCATCTCTCTCTATATTGTTTAACTTGTAGAAAAAATAAATAATTATTATTGTCTTCAATATGAAGTTAAAAATTCCTAATACTGTAGATAAAGAATCTTTATTTAAATCATTGTTCAAAAATTAATAATATTATATATATTAAATATTTCAATACTTTTTTCTCAATACTATTTATCCTAAAATAAATTATTAAAAGGTTTTGTTAATCAATATTCTAAGTGTATTAATTAAACAATTAAAAAAAATATTTAGTAATAAGATTCTAAAAAAAACGTAAAAAAAAATTGAGAAACAATTTTAATTTTTTAATCAATGTCCAAGATACAATGAATAATGTTTTGCATGATTACAAAATTGAAATTGTAACTAGTTTTGGACTTTTTACTCCATATTCTTTTCAATTTTTTGCTGTGGTTAACTCATAGCACGATTGCGTGAATGGGGAGGTGAGCGATGTGCGAGTCTGAATAATTGTTGTGCCTCTGTCTCCTCGAGCCCAGTGTGTGCACCCGTGGCTGACAGTTGACTACCTCCTCTCTGTTACTTTATCGCAAACATAGCCAATTAGCCAAATAGGCAAAAACAAATACTTATGGAAAATTTTATTTTAAGACTAGTTGATGTTATATATATATAAAAAAAACTACTAATACCACAGTTAACATTTTATATATATAGAGAGAATTAAATTAAATCAGTATAATAGAAGAAAGGTTTTTTCACATAAATTATATATAACTTTATATTAATAAAAAAATTATACAAATTAAAATTAACTTAATATAATTTTTTAAAAATATACTAAAATATGAATAATTTAATTATTTTTTTATTGTTATTTAATTTTAATAAAATTTGATATATAAAATTTTGATAATATGTAAATATAAATAAAAAATTATTTTATATCAAATTATAAAATATTATATTAGTTAATTAAGTTAGATTGATGTAATCTAATTCATCTTATATAAATATAAAATATGAAAATTGACAATTGTGGTACCACTAAAACAGAAAAGACAGACGTTAATTTAATTTATTATAATAATATTATGAGTCGCGCTATTCTGAAAAAGAAAATGAAAAATGAGTTATATAAAAAAGTACGATAGAAAAATATATTTTCATGCTTATATTAGAAATATAATTTTAATACCTTATTTTTAGAACAAATAGATAATAGATATTCCAAGATATTTATATTTTTCTATCTAAATAAAATAGATTTGTTTTTAATGATAAATTATTTTTTTCATCTCTATAAATATCAAAATATTTAAAATGTATTTTTGGAAAATTTTGGAATTTTTTATCTTCACAAAATTTAAATATTTACTTTTTGACTCACACATATATTTAATTTCCTAAACTTACATCGAAATTGAGGTGACAATTTTTTCAACTTTATTACATTAGTTATAATCACAACCAGTATAAAAAAGTTATTTTAAAGTTATAATTATAATCCATGTTAACATTCTTCAATTTCATCTAAGACATAATAACAAACTCACAACTTTATTCTTCCCACTAAATTGGTGTCTCCTACTATTAAACAACCTACATTGTCATCAATCCCACCTTCTCAAAGGTTGCGGGCTTGTGCATTAAAAAGTAATTGTGCACCAAAACTCCTAAAAAAATCATACAAATATCACATTAATATTATTGATTGAGTAAGTAAACGAGAAAGAAAATCTAGTTAAAAAAGGTGATCAGTTTTGATTCAAACACTCATATTCATATACAATACCTAAGATAAATCCAACAACAACAAATATGATAGACCCTTTTGATCTAAAAGGAATGCTGAGTAACAAAAAGCCAGAAAAATTGAAACTTATCTATTATTCATACATATTTTAAACCCAATTTTTTTTTTCTTTCATACTTACACTCATCACAAAAGAAACCAACTCAAAATCTCCAAGATCTAACTTAAAACAAAACTTGAACCAACAACCCAAACGATGAGACAACAAAGACTTATCTTATTTTGATAACAAAAAGAACTAGACATTCAAAGAAAAATACAAGGATTAAAAAAGACAACGAATGCAACTTTCGTTTACCTTTATTCCACATCACTTGCATCCCACACTACTGCCAACCCACAATCATTCTCTCAGCAAAACCACCACGCTCCTTAGTGTCACCTCCCTCTTCTTTTACATTGAAATTAAGATGGCAATTTTTTCAACTTTATTACATCAGTTAATTTTATAATTTTACCTTATAACTAATTTTATAATTTTACCTTATAACTAATTTTATAATTTTACCAGAGACATAAAAACAAACTCAACATTTTTATCCTTCTTATGGAACGAGCGCCCCCCACCACAAAATACTCAACACCTTTATCCTTCCCTTTTTTTACAACTGTATTCGATTATATAACATATAATTAATTTAGCATATTTTCAAAGAAAATCTTTCTTATTTTTCTACTCATTCTACTTTTGTCACTACAAGAAACGAGAGAATTATACCATTTTTTTTACATCCAAACATAAAATTCAATTATGTAATAATACACTATCAGCTAATATAATATCTATTAATATAAATTTTAAGTTAATATTATAAAAGATAATAAATTTATCATACATAATAATATTTTACATTATTCCTTCATAATTTATTTTCTCCCAAACATTTTTTTAACCAACAAATATTTAGGACTTTTTATTTAGCACCTAAATAAGTTTTCTCTCACTAAATTGATCCATTCTAAGAAACGAAAAATGTCTCCACACTCACAAACATTATAAATGCATCGAAACTTGCAAACTTTTTTCACTTTTTTTTTTCCTTAATTTTTTTTAGGAGAACAAGATATAAGAACTCTTCAAAATCAAAATATGTTTCAAGGTTCATTTAACACTTATAGAATTCTGAGATCAAAAACAAAATTTGAACTCACATATCTATAGATAGAACATTAGAACCTACGTTAGTTTATCACAATTTTAAAAATTCAAACTTTAAAGAGATCAATGTATTGCGTATAGGGCAAGCTAACATGTGAGGGATATGATGTATGTAGTTAACTATTTATTACCTTAATACTTTCATCCGTGTTCTTTTAGTATTGATTCGTTCGTGAAATAAAAAATCATAAACCACGTCAACTATTGATGGAAAGTAAGGTAGTGCACCTAAATTAAAATATTGAATGTACTTTTACTCCAAAAAATACATATAAAAACATTGCAATTTATTCCCGTTGTTTAGTGAGAAAAGTGTAATTAAATTGATCCAAAATACGTTTTTAATGCATTAAAAGGAAGATTAACATGTGTTTATTTTTTATATATACTAAGGAGCTATCAATATTTTAAAAAAAAACGTGAGAAAGAAAAATTTTATTGATGTTTTTAATTTATAATTTTTTAGACAGAATTTATAAAATAATTTTAATTATTGATCAGATTCTACTTTATTTTCAATAATAATTAAAGATCATTTTCAATCAAAAGAGTTAATATGATTTTTTCTTATAATAAAAATGTGTAAAATGAATTATAAAAAAAAAGTGTCATTATTTCATATTTTTCTAACTGTAAACTTCTGTTATACAATCTAATTTATAGCTCTTTATTTCTGTAGGATCTTGGGAATTCGTCTACAACTCCCCACTATAGAGTTGAATTACCATTTGCTACTGTAGCAAGCCAGCTGTGATTAACTGATTATTTGTAAAGTAGACAGCGACATATTACCCTGGTTGAAATTAAAACATATATGGTACTCGTTTTCATGTCATTAAGTAACACAAACAATGAATGAAGAGTATGTATACAAGGCCAATTTAATCATGACAGACATTGAGAGACAAAGTCTTCTGTTCCGTACTAATATTGTTGCCTTGATGATGGACATATGTGGCCTGTGGGTGACACTTGACACAGATTCAGAGATAGACGGATGAGGGAACATGTAAAATTTTAATATTATTTTAAGAATATTATCAATGAGTGTCTTAAAAATATTAATTAAAAAAGTTTTTAATATGTAATTTATTGGAGAATGTAAAAAAATTGATGAAAAACATAATTTTGTATTATCAATAAAAAATACTCTTAATTACTTAACTAATCAATACCCTTTAAGAGTTAAGGTACTTGTTATTTTCGCCTTATTTTAAAGCGATTGTTTTCTAACTCAATCTACATATATGGTGCTTACATGTCAATACATCTCGTAAAATTGACCAAGAATTTCTTTTATTTTTTTAATAGAAAATATATCAGTATGATAAAAAAAAGTGATCGATTATACAGAGGGTGATAATAATATTCGGCTCGCATCCTTTCATACGATGTAATATAGGTATAAAAATATATATTAAATATAAATGACTTATATTTTGAAATATTTTTTCTCTAAAATAATTTATATTTTGAAATGGAGGGAGTAATATATTACAAAAGAGAAATAAAATATAAAAATAAAAATAAATAGTAAAGATGTATGCACTAAGTTGTGATGTATGATAAGTTTTTTTTTATTGATTGATAATATAAAATGTTTTATATTAATAATATATCAAAATTAAACTCTAAAATTATTCACAGAAAAAAAAACTCTAAAAGTAATCTATAAAAATAGATAAAAATTAAAACCAAAAGTAAAATTATTTTTTTAAAAAGGAAATTCATAAATCATAGAACACATGAATAATTTTGAATATGCAACTATGTTAAGTCTTTGAATAAAATTTTTTATTATTCATAATTTTATCCAACTCAAAAAAATTGTCTCCATGAAAAATATATGTCATTACAAAACAAAAACAAAAGAATAAATTTGTCTTAGTAAAAAAATACATGTAATTAAAAAAATACGTATTATTAAATTATGTTAAGTTATAAATCGTATCTCTATGTCATATTAAAACTTAATTTTGGTCTAACTCAACAATACACATTAATTCAAGATTTATAAGATGAAGATTGTTTATTATTAATATAAATACTATCTCTAATTGATATAATATCTTTAACATAAGTTAATTTATTAATCTTCAACCTTAAAAAGTCAAACAAAATCTTCAACCTAAAAGTTTAATTCACTTTATCTTTAGATTTTTTTGTAACTATTTTGTTTTCTAAACAAAATCGAACTGCCTTCGTCTCGTAAACCAAATATGCTTGGCATACATATAGAACATAAGAAGTATACAATTATGCATTAGCTAGGTCCATCGGACAGCTTCTAATGACAATCCCAATTAGTCTTAGTCGTACATCCATAAACTGATAAAAGTAATGAGTTCGTCAATAATATGTGGCAAAGTATATTTGTCCACTTGTCGTTGGAGTAATTAACTTTGTACCACCCAGCAGTAGTACAAGACAAGTGCTTGTCAGATCGATCGATCAATGCTATTTTCGACATAACAGTATGTTACTGTTGCATAATCAAGTAAATCCACCTATTCCGCCATAGGAATATGAGGTTTTTCTGCATTTATATTTATTTATTATGCTCAAAAAAAAAAAAAAAAAGAAGCGCACTTACAGTAAATAATGAACCATATACAAGGTTTATCTCGTAACAACATGCCTTTTTAGATACGTAAAATAAAAATCAATCATGCTAATAAGTATATAATCTTAATCAAGTTAGTCTACGTAACTTATCAACAGAAAAACAAGAAAAAGTGATAGGATGAAAAATGTTTTATCATCCATCTTTGTTAAATTGAGTGAAAGTAAAAGTTCATCACATATAGTTACGAAAATAAGATTTTGGGAAAAGATAGGCAAACAATGAAAAAAAAAGAAAGTGTTGTCTCTACGAGTAAACTTTTCTGTCCAATTTAATGTATGACTACACTTGAAGTTAGAAGTTTTATTTGTTGAATCAGCATCGCATCCCATGTTGGAATGTTCTCTCTTCTACTGCTTAATTTAGATAAAATCGACCCGGAAGTGCTGTCATGAACGAGATGGAAACGATAGCATTTGTTGCCCAAAATATCCTTGTCTTTTTCTTATCGTAACATCGTTGGCCTTCACCAGGCTTCAGAAGCTATGTGGTTTTGTTTGAGCCTTGGAGGAATATGGTACTTTGTCCAATTCCAATTCCAGAGATAGAAAACACAATCTGTGCCAAATCATAAAGATTCTGATTGGACTAGGTATGAAATAAAATAAAAATCTTAAAGAAAAAAACACGTTGTTTGAATAAATAGAAAAAAAGAGTTATTTTTCCTATTTACTTAGATAAGTGAAAAGAAATAACTAATATATATATATATATAATAACAATAAAACTAATTTAATAAAAAAGTATTTTAATTGTCAATTTTTAGTGTAATATCATAAAATTTTATGTTGAAAATGTCTGAAAAAACGAGTCCCTCTTCCCCTTATACTATGTTTGGTTAAGTGACGGTATAAACTTTTTGGGGCCCACATGGCACTGTCAAATGCAGAACATTTTTGCCAAAGTTCTCTTGGGTAGAAGTGTCATTGGTGGGATATTGCATGGAGTGCATTTGTATGGTGTATTTGGAAAAAAAAATGCTTTGATTTTTGAAGGCAAACGTTGTGGCCATGGTCAGGAATGACACACAATTTTGTTTGTGATGTGAACGTGGTTGAAGGCATATAAAAAAGAATTTGATTTTTCCTTCAAACAATGGCAAACTAATCCAGTTGTATGCTTGGTAGGATCAAATTAATTGCAATTGTCATGGTGGTGTGGCTCATCTTTGTAGATTTCGTATCTTTAATCATGTAATGATTTTATTATATAATTTTAGATTCAATTTCTAAGTTGTGATATTTAGAATGCTTGCCACTAGGTAGATGCACTTACAGATTCTCTAAAAGTGTTCTGTTTTTTTATTTTCCATCAAGCACGGTTTGTTTTCACAGTGCCTTGGGTCTTAAGAATATGTTGATTCTGTGAGTGGTGTATTTGCTACTCTCCTTATAATTTTTGCACAACTTGTGCTATTAATGAAAAAAAAATGTTTGGTTGAGTGAGCGAATGGAAGCTAAGAGAATAGCTGAGAGGAAAAAAAAACATGGAAGAAACTTTTTCATTTTTATAATTTTAATTTACTTATATATTTTTTAAACTCATTCCCATTCCAATTGAATTTGATCATATTCGAATAAATCTGGGAGGAATCATTTCATTTTTTTATAATTTTAATTTACTTAAATATTTAAAAATTTTAATTTTATAATTTAATTTAATATTTCTATCTAAAAAAAAAACTCTAACTCAATTATTATCATCTATCATCGATAAAATATTATTTAATACTAAAGCTTACATATATTTTTTCTTATTAACATACTAACATTTAGTTTCGTTTTTTTATAATTTGAGTTTATTTTCCTTATGTTGTTAAATTTTTTTTTAGTATATTATCAAAAATCCATTATTACATGTTTATGTGATAATAAGCTAAAAATTTATTCAATAAAACATATGAAAATAATATATAAAAAAATAGCAATCATCATGATAATACTTTCAATCACATATGGCATCTTAATTTTCTTTAAAAAAGAGAGACATAACATAAAATACGAAATTTAATTTAATTATAAAATAACATAAAATAATGTAAAAAATATTACGTAAGCATAATTATTTTAATTTGTTAGGTCCTTTTTAGTCGGGAACTTGTGCCGTGGCACCTCCTAACAGAGCCAGGGTCGGCCTGAGGCCAACCACTAATAGCTACCCTCATAACAATTAAATGAGAGATGATGAAAATTTAGACTCTCCAAACAAACAAAGAAATGGCATACAGTCAATTAATTAGCTCTAGCAATTAGAAATAGACTAATAGTTTTTGCAGACAAAAAAAAAGTACTGTAATAGACTAATAGTAAGTGATACTGAATTGAAACTATAGCCATGCACGCATCGATCATTGATCAGTACAATAATGTCACATTGTGCTAATAATTATCTGCACCGTCATATGAATGGGATATTTGAGACCGAAACGTTTTTCGTGAAGCGTATTCCGTTGTTGCTTGGTCTCGGAAATTTTTTTAGTATGTACACTGTACAGGACCATCCTAGTTTTAGCTAGCTAGCTATTCCCTAATCCTTGCTACATGCATAATTCATTTATTTATATGTTTGAACAGGAACATATATGTATGAACTACCTTTCATATCTGTCTAGGTTACTATCCTTGTAGCTAATAACACTTGAGCCACTGCATTGCTAGTTCATAGTCATCTTTAGTGGTACAAATCGTTCATGCTCTTTCATTTTCATGTTACGGCTTATGAAATACGTACATAGTACATAATTAAAAAAAAATGAGTGGTCCATATATATATATATATATATATATATATATTTCTCATCTTAAATTATTATCGTCTCTTTGTAAAAGTGGGTTTGTCCTTCTTTGATATATTGTTAAAAATAATTATACAATATTAGATTTAAATTGTATAGAAAAATTGTTAATAGTCATTATATAATTTTGTTGAAGTTGGAAATATGTCCGGATTTTAGAATGACAGAAACCTTATTTTGACATACACTTTTTACTAATTAACTGAAAAACATAACAAACTGCAATGTCAAAATTAGTGTGCTTAGTATTTGAATAATAACAATCGTTTTAGCAAAAAATAAAATCTAAATTTCCTATCATTTAACAGAAATAAATAAATACTTATTATCTTCATCAACTTTGTCATTTTTCTCTAAATCAGTGCTCAATTATTCTTATTTTAAAGAGTTAATATATTTATAATATATTTTCTTACGTAAATTATGATCCATATTTTTCCTATAATTTACAACTTCCTTAATCATTTAAAACATTTTTAAAACGACACTTATATTTCGGTAAAGGGAGTAGATAATATTAAGTTTCATAGAAATTATTCTACCCCACTGATAATTACTAAAATACAAAGGTAAAAATGAAATAAATAAATAAATTTGGTTAATAAAATTCAAATATTAAGTGTTTGAACGAAAATAAAACATTATATTTTTTATTCATCAAGAAAACTGAAATTATATTTAAAATATATATTATTTTATAAAATATGAACAAAAGTAAATCCACTTCAGGAAAATCATCAAATAGCGTAGCCTAGACAACATCAAAAAGTTTTTGTATTTATTTTACTCAAGACCAAGCCAAAGTTATATAACACTACTTGACTAAGCTAAATCTGTGTTTGAAATGAAAGAGAGAAAGAATATTAGAGAAAAATTTTGTATTTCTTTTTATGAGATTCAAACTTTTTAAACTTTACTTTAGGTTTTTTTTCTCTCTCTATTTTCATCTTTTAAGCATTGGCCATGTCTCAGTCTCATAGCAATAATTAATAAACCAGTTGATGCTAATTTTGGCATCAGTCACACTAGCCAGCAGGTGACGCTAAATTAGTGTTAGTTTTTATCGATGCTAAACTTAGTGTTAGCAAGTTTGATGCTTTGTAACATTTGATTAACACTTTGTTAGTTGGCCACTAATGCTGAATTTAATGTTGGCTTGATCGATGCTTTCTTTATTTTGTTTCTAATCTGTATAAAAGAGTTCGTAATTTTACCCCGCCTAATATATCCACAAAAATAGTAAATATTTACTGTATAATAAAATGCTATAGGAGATAAGGTGTATACATTGATTTCATTTAAATTTCTCCAGAAACTCAAATGTATTACTACATTGATTTTCATTTTCGCTTATAATACATTTGGCTCTTATTTTTCTCCTATAAATTCTTATGAACTTATGGAAGAAATTGATCTAAACATTATCAAAACATTATCTTATTTTCCTCGAGGGAACAACAACATTAAATCGAATGAAAGATATAAGGACAATAGGATTTTAGATATAAGCGGGGAACAAGAATTTGGACATGGGAGCTAGAGGTGCATGGAAAAATTGCAAAGATACAAGTGTAATACAATATCATGTCTCTACATAATGGAATATAAGTTATACTCTATAAGATAGCTTGTAGAATATTCATATTCACACTTTCTATTTTGACTGTAACTATAAAATGGAACGAACATCTTTCTTCCTTCTTTTCCTCTCTATTTATCTCCTCTTCCATTGAATCCAATTAATCATAATGCAAAAGATATGATGACGAAAGAAACATAATTCTACATAAATTTGAGTTAGGTACCCTCATGATAAATCTAGAGGTGTAAAAAAATTGGCCCACATTTTTTTGGTGAGTGAGAAATACTGATTGCTACTGAATCTACACAAACGAGACGGTGGTAAAATTAGTTTGATCATCACCAAACGAGACAACGAGTTTTTAATGCCAACAAATATAGCTAGTATCTAACAATGTAATGAACTGATTATTCTAATCTTTGATAAAAGTTGTACTTATATTTGGGTTCATCTCCTCTTCAATAATAAAAATTGGAATTAGGTGAGGTGGAAAGGAAATGTAAATGTAAGGAGTTTTAGTTTTGGGGCACGGTGAAGACAGAAGAGTTCAGTGATGCATGGTGCAGTTAATGGGTGGCATTCGCGATGGCATTTCTGTGAGTATACATTACACCGTACGGCTCGAAGTCTCTGGCATAAGGCTCATGCTCATGCGCTGGTATTGCAGGTCGGCGCCTTCCCTTTCCCTCAATTCTCTAACCATATTAATCATCACTGTCCCACTCCATTTTTTACTCATTAAACAATTCGTCATGCTTCATACCCTTTGTTCAATGACACCAATACCCTCCAAATAGAGTCAACCCTTGCTTCAATTTTCTGTCCATTCCTTTCCTAATTGCACATTATTTAAGGAAGCAGTCACATAAGCCTAAGAGTCACTGAATAATATTATATTGCTATTATTCTACTGCCCTAGTATAATAAAAACCAAAAACAAAATAATACTGTACTACAAAATTGAACACGAAAAGAATACAAGTACGATCACGGTGTGGTGGCGCTGTGTTCCCCTTCATCGGCACATAATGTTTGAGGCCACATGATTATTTTTATGGAAACCCGATCAAGTTACCTCTTTTTCACAATCCAAAATCTCTCTACCTCAATAAACAAACTAGTATTTGCACCAAAGTTGATTTCATTCGTTGATTGCAGTAGGTAGGGAAAACGAAGCCCTCGATTAGGCAAACGCGAGAATTTTATCGCGAGGCCAATTTATCTGGAGTTTATTTTAATTAATTTCATACTCCTATTCGTCAATGTCTCTGAAAATAATTTTACAGAGAATCATAATTAAAAATAATTTAATACTACGGAGTAATAATAAATACTAGTACTAGTATAGATAAATGGATAGCGAGAGGGGACAGAAGAATTTTAATTTTAATAGAAATTAAGGAAGATAAAAGGGGCAATGTGACACGAAAAGCAGCGGGTTTTCCGGTAGGAAAGGACGAAAGGCGCAGAAAGCTGTTTTGTTTGACACGTGGCAGGATGTGGAACGTAGGATGGGGATGGGAATTAGTATGGGCCGTGGAGATGAGATGAATGACATCCATTCCATTAGAATTTTGTTTTGATAAAAAAGAAAGAGAGAGAGTAGTAACTACTGCTTACTGCGTTTTGTGATAGTGCTGAGTTGCTAACTTAACCACACCATAAGCCACAGACACAAAAGGGGACGTGGTCAGAACAAAAAAAAAAAAAAAAGCTCTCTCATAAACTCTGGCGAAGAATCAGAGAGAGAGAGAGAGAGAGACAAGGAAAAAGAAGAATGGGATGGGAAACTTAAATTAGAGGGGCAGCACAGCACAGCACAGAAGGTCATGGCGGCGTTTGCAGGGCTGTAAATCGCGCTTTTGTGATTGTGGCTTTTATTAATGCACCTTGGCGCCGCTGGCCGAGAGAGAATGAGTTGAAGGCGCGATTAACGCTGCCCCCGACACTGTTTTCTCGTCTGTCCTCAACTAACAATCTCCTTCAAATCAATTTCACGCTTTAACAAGCCACCACACAACACCTACTTCTACAAGTTAAGGCATAGAAAGAGAGAGGAAAAAGAAAAAGAAAAAAAAGAGCGACAACACACGCACACACAAAAACCAAAGAATTTGTTTAAGAGCAAAAAAAAAAAAAAAACTATCCCTAGTTGATCCTTTGTGTGGTTCTCTCTCTCCCAAATTGTGGACGCAGGGAAATTAATTGAAGCAGAAGCAGCTGTCGTGGATTGGATTATTTTAGTAATTAATTACTTATATTTATTTACAATTGCGTAAGTTTATGGTGAGTGGGGTTGTTTGGTTGGCTGGCTGGCGATCGAGGTAGTATTGTTCTTGATATGGATTTTCGAAGGTCGGGATCATTAGAGGAGGCAGAAGAATGGCGGGTTTATTCTCACTAGGAGGTAGTAGAGGGAACACCAATCCCCAAGAGGAAATCCCTCCTCCTCCTCCTCCTCCGGATACCTTATTCTGGTATAACAAGAATGATGACGTTTCCTCTTACCACAGAGGTGGCGGCTTTGAGCTATGGAACCAGCACCAGCTTCAACAGCAGCAACAACAGCTCATGGGCCAGGGCCCTCCTCCTCAGCCGCGCCCTCTTTTTCACCAAGATCTCTACTCCGCTTTGGGCGTTGGGCCCAGCAGGCCCATCTCGGACGATCAGTCGTCGTCGAGATCCGGTTTCATGCTTGGAGCAAGCGGTAGCGCAGGAGGAGGGATTAGCTGTCAGGACTGCGGGAACCAAGCCAAGAAAGACTGCCCTCACATGCGGTGCAGAACTTGCTGCAAGAGCCGCGGCTTCGATTGCCAAACCCATGTCAAGAGCACTTGGGTCCCCGCTTCACGCCGTCGCGAAAGACTACAACAACTCTCTGCGTTGCAACAACACCAACAACAAACCCTCGAACCTGCTTCTTCTGCTGGAGGAGACCTTCCCAATAGGCACAGAGAGAGAGACCATCATTCTCCTCTCGCCTGCACTCGCTTCCCTTCAAACCCCTCCTCCTCAGGTATATACACAAATACTAATTATACAGCTTCTTCATGTTATGTCTTGTCATACTACATGTGTTTGCACAAGCACCTCACAGGTTGCGTGATTGACTATTGAGAGGAAAATAAAAAAGGCCAGGAAACGTGTCTGAGAAAGAAAAGAATAATGGAGAGACGCTTCGAGGGAAATTCTCTGTAAAGATATGGGGAGCGACTGAGAAAGTTTTGGAAGCATACACACAATCAAGGACGGTATCGATTGCGTGTGTCAAGCAAAAAATTTCTCTTTTTTTCTCTCTTGCCTTTTTCTTTACCCAAGCACTGTTATTTTAGTAGAGCCCTTACCTGACTGTGAAGAAGAAGCTTTTCTCTCACTCTCTCTCTTACTCTCTCTGCGTGACTGACTGTAGTCCTTCTTTCTTTGCTAACACTCACTGGCGCAAACCAACACATTCATTTCCCATTTTTCACTCCTCCTATCATATCTATGTATTTGTCTCAGTATCTTACTTAGATTCTATTTCTTTTCTTTTGTTAACTCTCACAACTCACAAACATACATCATCTGCATCTACCATCTATTTACCTAATTCTAACTCGCTTTTATTTTCTTTTTTCTAAACATTAATTATTATTATTATTATTTTATATGAAAAAAGGGTTAGAGGAGGTGAATTTCCCGGCTGTGGTGAGGTCTGCTGCGGAGTTCAGATGCGTACGTGTGAGCTCCTTGGAAGAGGAGGGGGAGGAGGAGTACGCATACTCAACGGCTGTGAACATTGCAGGACATGTGTTCAAAGGAATTTTATATGACTATGGTCCAGAAGGTATGAGCGCTAATTACATGGCTGCTGCTGCTGCTGGGGAAAGCTCTTCCACCGGTGTTGGTGCCTTGAACCTAACCACTGGTGCCATTGTTTCGGAGCAACTGGGAGTTGATCCTTCTTCCTTGTATCCGGCTCCTCTTAACTCCTTCATGCCTGGTAGCGGTACGCAATTCTTCCCTCACCCACGATCTTGATCAACAAACAAACGCCGAAAGAAAAACCAAACAAACAGAATTTTCATTTTCATTTTGTTTTTCATGGTTTTATTTACTGCAATCCTCTTCCCTTTATCTTACTACTGGCTATTCCCTCCTCCCCTCGATCACCAAGTTTGTCTTTCCACTATTTTATGATCATCATGTAGTCGTAAATTTCATGATACTCATTCAAGTAGGAGAAAATGAAAAGAAAAAAAAAAGAATGAAGGAAAAGAGGACAACATAAAATGCAAACGTGCCGTGTTTTGTT
The DNA here is from genome assembly GCA_007407185.1 of Glycine tomentella. Classification (NCBI taxonomy): domain Eukaryota; kingdom Viridiplantae; phylum Streptophyta; class Magnoliopsida; order Fabales; family Fabaceae; genus Glycine; species Glycine tomentella. The sequence goes on along the minus strand of PYAF01004289.1, from coordinate 3,213,857 downwards.
TTTTTTATGCAAATGCAAATTATCAATGCTTAATTAGTTCGAAAAGTATCGTTCTTGGTAATTAAGGATATAATATTAGTTACCTAGGCAATGCTATTTAACTTGTTTCTTTCTCTGTACAATATTAATGGACACCTGCTGGTTCTAATATACTGGGTTGTACTGCGTCTTTGTGGTGGTCTTTTTTTTTTTTTTTTTTTTTTTTTTTTTTTTTTTTTTTTTTTTTTTTTTTTTTTTTTTTTTTTTTTTTTTTTTTTTTTTTTTTTTTTTTTTTTTTTTAATGTAAGTTTTAGGGGTTGGTTATCAACTTCGAAGCTGCTTTTTTCCTGTTTATCCGTATGCTTGCCGGTTTGAAATTGAACTGGAAACACGGTTTTGATCTTCATTTGGACTAATTCTCAACGATGGTTTCTTCTTTTTTATTTTAAATAAATAATAATTTTCCATATGTCGGTATGGGCAGTCCAACCATGCATATGAGCATTTCAAGTTTGAAAGGTGAAAGATCTCTCTCCCTCTTTCCCATGTGATACTGTAACTCTAACAACTTATTCAGTCCAACTTTGCATAGATGTGACGTTGATTACTAAAGGGGAAATATTGCTAATCAAAACGTTCAAATTTAATGCACATGCAGGAAACTATACGTATGTAGGGGAGCACTCCATTTTATGTCTAAAGAGTATAGCATATGGCATAATACAAAATGTTGCTTGATCCAAAAACACTAAAATAAGTAAAACAAAAGGAAAGGTTAAGATGTCAGCATGATACGAAACCTTGTGATGCAACTTGCTCTCTCCATCTCATGACTGCATACCCCTGTACTCTCTGATCAGTGTCACATAATTCAGTTTTTATCATGAGATGTGTGCTAACATGTTATGGTAAAAATAATTATTTATACGTTTTATAGTCACAATTGCATAACCTATAGATAATAATTAGCATCAATAGTCAACTTTTTAAAATGTTGTCAATCATATAATATATTCTTATATAGAATATTTTATTTATTTTAATATATTTCAGATTTTTTATCTTTGACATAGGAGAGGTAAGATGCAAAAAAATAATAGAGACAAGACTAATTGCATTTCTTTATGCATTTTATGTTTTTGAAGAAATTGTCTTTTCCTTGCAAGCTGTATTTGGAATATTTTATTCTAATAAATAATAATATTTAATTTTCAACCTAAATTTTCACATCCGGATTTTGCACACTCCGTATGACTTGATTGAGTTATGTAGGTTTCAATTCCTAATCCGAAGCATTAAGCATGTCTAAACATACACAATGGTGTATTGTAATCATTTCTCCTTTCTCTATATAAATATTTCTAACGCTTCTGCAATACTCACTGTTCCATTTTCACCCTTAATTATGGAGTTATATATATATATATGTGTATGTATATATGTGTGTCAAATATGAGTACCTTATTATAAAGTTTTATTTATAATGGAAAACTTGGTAATATAATTATTTAAGTAAAAATAACACTAGATTTGTAAAAAAAAAAAAATGTTAATAAGACTAGAAAATGAATGTCATACATTGATGATTTTGTAGTGCATCATGACTTTGGACTAAGATACTGGATACATCTGTAGTTATAAAAAGCCACATGAAGAATAATGCATGAAGGTATAGGAATCTAACTGACAAAAGTCTGATCTCCTGATTCTATTAAGTTGTCTCTAGTTTCTGAAAAGGTTTTCTGTTTGGATTTGACTACTTATGGATTATATGTTCATTATCTCGGGGAATTGACACTTCATTGGCCAATTATGTTTAGTTTTCCTCGATTGCATGAAATGTGGAATTTATAGTGTTAAAAACTACTGTTAATTCTATTCTCTCTTCTACATAAAGAGGTTATAGTCTTGAGTTTGAATGTTTTTTATTTGATTGGTCAAAGTTCACGGGAATGATATAGAGATGTCAGAACTTTTAATTGTTAATTAAGAACTTTGCGTTGTGGAATTATTTTTATGTTTTCCGTGTTTATATACGCAAAACGTAATGAACCAAGGAAGCAATCTATCTGTCAAGACATTATCATGCTTGGGCTATGTTTTGATAGTAAATGGTCAAATATATTGCTGTCACGTCTATTTTAGAAGGCAGTGTTATAAATTTATCTACGAGGAAAAAAATTAATTTAATGGATGAATACTGTAGACTTCATAAAATGTTGGCATATATACATATATATATATATATATATATATATATATATATTATCCCAAGATGGTCGAATTGCAATTTGTCTTTTGGTTTACTAATTAGAACTTGTATGCGTTATAAAAAAGTTAATGTAGAATCTCTCTTCTTTGTACTGTGGTTTTGACTTTGACATCGTATCTATTGATTTTTTGTTTTTTCATGATGAACTTGAATTGGAAAGCGGTTTTCTCTTCTTCTCAATCAGAAGTAACCACCACATGTATGCAAGTAAAAATGCACACAACATGTATGCAAGTAAAAATGCAGATTTGGTGTCAAACAGTGTACTTAGAAGTACCTTGTCCGAACTTGTCTGTAAGTTCATTTTCAAGTCTTGGTTGCGGATGTTGCACATTAGTCACTTCCTCAAGCAACTTACTGATATTTTGGTTGTGTCCTGCTTCATTGGAAAGTACGTGTTTTCAGTACGCAATTTATGATGAGACTAAGTCGATAACCAAACCTTAATTACCACATGTCACAACTAACATTGGTATTGGATTTCACCTATATTATTCTATTGGTGCAATTGCCTCGTACTTCCATGTTATTATATGAATGAATGAATCCCCTCTAGTGCGGGATTGGTCATGTTTAAATATTTTAATAAATTTTAAATTATAAATATTTCGAACTAATATATTTGAATTGTACAATAAGAAATAAATACAAGACACAAATGGGTATAGAGCAGTAGAAAAGTATGTTTGCTTTGGTTTCTGACAAGAGATGCTGCCTCGCTCCTAGTGTTTGTTGTACAAAATTTACCTTCGAAAAATAAAATAACAAGTGTTAATGTGGATGCAAAATGGTAGTATCATGTGGAACAGCACTATATTTACCAATTAAAAGACCTCTACTGTGTATGTACATACAAGTCTTGGGAACAAAATGAAGCCAAAGGAAATAGGAATTAGTTAATTCTTTTGTTTCCCAACTGTAAAATACTCACTTAGACCACTTTACCAATTGCCACAGACGTGGGTGATAGTGGCGACCTCCGTGTTCTACCCGCTTTAATTTTTTTCTTTCTTTCTTTCTTGGATTCGTATTCTTTCTCATGCAATGAAAAGTACAATAGCATAGTGGACTTGTCCCAGTGCCAACGCGAAAGCAAGGGAATAAAATCAAACTCGAATGGCTTCATTGACAAATCTTGGGTTCTATATATTACAATTCAACTGTATCCCTTGTTTTGATTAACAAATTATTTTAACTTGGCAGCCTATTGTTATTTAGCCCTAGCATATTCATCTCTATTAAAAAAAAATCAAAATAACACAAAAATCATGCTTGTATTTGCGTTTTTGCCCTGGTTTAATTGTTTTGCAGATATGAAAGGTTCTTTTTATCATACACTCATCACTGATTGTTACTACAATAATTTGAAGTTAAAAGTATTAAAACTGACAGATAGATGAGGGAATAGCATATATATACACACCTTGATTTCATAGCCGCAGCGTTTGAAAACTCTAATGGAGAAAGCTTCCCGGTGTCACAAGGATCGATCGTATATAAGCTAGGCCTCAGTAGTGGTTTATGGTGTTGTGTAATGTTGTTGTGAAAGCTAGTTTTCCAGAGCTATATATTGTGTGAAAAAAAGGTCAAAAGGTTTAATTTTGGAAACAGATGTCACTGGCATGCACTGCCCGGGCAGTTTGAAATAGACATAACAGTTCACGTGTCCATAATAATTGTTGTATAATTGAAGGTAAGGCTTCTGAGGGAAGAAGGTGTAAGCAATTAGAAGTCTGATTTGAACAGATTTTAGTTGCAAAGCAGGACCAAATTAAAGCAGCAAAATCAAAATCTAATGAAGAAGACTACTAGGGCTTCTTGCAGAATAATGAGTTGGGTGTGGGGGTGATGTTTTCGTACTGCTACTTCACAGGCAGCATAGATAGCAGTACCATAGGGTGAGGCAGAGACGTGCGTAGGAGTCTAGTGTGCACCATAATGGAATGGTGGTCTCAGCTCTGTGCCATAGCAGTGGTGGTGGTCCCACCAAGACTTCTTCTGCTGGTTTGGTTAGGGATGACTCTGCCATGTCTTTCTTTCTTCTTCAAAGTCTTTTTGGCTCATGAGAGAAATGAAGGAAGGTGTGTGTGCTGTTCATTACAAAGGAATATATATGGGGAGAGGAGGAGTAATTAAGGATTGATAATGTTTGTTGAGGTCGAAAATAATGCACGTATGGAACAAAGTGATCAACAAACCGTCGTATATATTTATTTGTTTTTGATCATGCGCATGTTCTTGTGATGTTGGAGTAGTTTAATTTTTGTAGGTTCATTTGATGCATGTGGAGGGAAGGATAGTACATACTAGTATACTACAACACAACACAATTCTACATAAGTAGTCAACTGATAATATAACTTTATTTTGTTCTGCATGTCTGCCATATTATTTAGCAGTGGATTAGCATTGATGGAATTTGGATTTATTCATGAATAGATTTAACATTCTGAATGTGTGCAGTGTGTCTGTGTGTGTGACTAAAAAGCTATCTCATGATTTATTAAATGAGAAATATTAAAATTTTACTCATTCTTTTCAACTGTTATATATGTATATATATGAGAGGGGATCATTTTATACTGGTATAAAACTTTTTAGTTTTACACCATTCAATAACTTTTTACTGGATAAGTATTTTACAAAATCCACCGTTAGATTGAAAACTTATATCATGTAGATCACATGTCTCAAATTTCACAAAAATCCGAAATCATTTGAAACCTAATTGATATATATAAAAATTAACGGTATATGTACTTCTAAAATATGTAAAAATTGAGACTATTTGATTACATTCCAAATGATTTCGGATTTTTGTGAAATTTGAGACATGTGATCTACATGATACAAGCTTTCAATCTAACGGTGGATTTTGTAAAATACTTATCCAGTAAAAAATTATTGAATGGTATAAAACTAAAAAGTTTTACACCGGTGTAAAATGATCCCCTATATATATATATATATATATCGTACTGTATAACCCTTTTTAATAGATCCTTCCATTTTTATTTTATATCAGGAGATCTTCGATCCTTACATGTTGAATTACAGGATTCATTCTCGTGCAACAAGTATTGTATTTTATGACGTCTATACCGTAATATTTTTAAGAAATCAAATATAAGAAATATGTTCGATACGTCATTTAGCTTTTTTAAGAATTAAAAAACTTCTTTTACTTTATTAGTAGTGTTTAATAAACTTGTTTTTAAGTAGCTTATAACGTTTTATTATTATATATCACTTTAAGTAGTGCTTTTTTAAAATTTAACTTCTAATTTTTGCTTTTTAAATTTTATTTCTTG
>PYAF01004289.1:3127346-3208195 GCA_007407185.1 Glycine tomentella | reverse complement strand
AAGAAATATTAACAATATAATAGACAATATAAAATGTATAATAATTAAAATTAATCAATGTAATTAAAATAATTGATCTATGAATTAAAAATTATAATAGTTCAAAATTAATTAAAAACTAAAATTATAAATATTCCAAAAAATATTTTTATCAAATAAAAATATATAAAATATTATATAAACATATTTATTTATCTCATCCTATATTTATCAGCTACTTCAAAAAATAATTTAACTAAAACTTTATAATTTAATAAACTAACTTAATAACTTTCAGTTATCATTTATTAGTTTCTCAAATACTAATTTTTCAACCATCTAAGAATTTTCAACTAGATTTACTAAACTTATCTAAGATCAAACAAACAAACACAAACGTAAAAAAAATATGTTTATATAATATGATGTTGGGCTAGTAGCAGCGCTGGGTAAATTAGTTTCAAGTAATTGTAAAAAACTATTTTTACACATGTGTAGCATATACTGGTACTATTTTAGAGTTTATTTAACAAATATCTTAATTGATTCATAAGAATTAAATTCAAGTAGCAGGAGATCTACAACAAATCATACACATTTTTTAACTAATTGAATTATATTCCTTAGTCATTCAATTGATAATGAAAATTAGAGTTTAATGAACTAATCATGATTGATTTAATAATAATTGAAATTATTTTATTTTCAGATAATATATTAAATTCGATAAAGAATATAGTATTCATAACTTTATAATATCAAAAATTGAATTTCATTTCTAAATAATTTAACTCATAACATATAATATTCAAAATTAAGCATGAAATCAAATCAAATATTCATAACAATATTTAATAAGAACTAAAATTAGAAATTAAAAAGATGTGATTGATATAATTGAAATGTCATTCCTTAGATTATCAAGATTGAAATTAGACTGCTTGGAAGCAATAAGTTCTTTGGCTTATTGTATCAATTATTATAAAAAAGCTCTTCAGCTTGAATTCATAGGCAATACTATTCTAATAGGAGAAATTAAAAACAAATTGAAACATCGTGAAAACCTAAAGAATCGGCCTAATAAAACTAGGGCTAAGGGAAGCCTTCTTTCACTTGGGTTACTTGAATCATCTTGAGCTCTTCTTTTTTCACTTTAGGTTTGAGCTTATAATTTGTAATCTTTCTAATTTTTCTTTAATTTCCATTGTGTTCTTATAAAGCAAGAATTGTCCAGTGAAGACTCGGATCGTCAAGCGATATGGTGCCAAATGAAGCATCACTCAATAATAAACAAAAACATTGAGTGAAATCATTAAGGCTTGCTAGCTTTTGTCACGGAATCACTGCGAGATATCTATCATCTTCACCCAAGGATATCATTCTAATATGACACTATTAGAGCTTCATTCGACATTACTATCAATCAACAATGACCACTATAAGAAACTTAACAGAAGTTTTATCACTCATTGATGATTGAACTTTATTTAGAAAAAATACAATACAAAAGTGCGATCTAATTAGATCTATTAAGTCTTCTTTTTTCTGTAAAAAAAAAATCTTTTAAGTCTTCTTATTAGGTGGGAAGCTTCTCAATTCATTCCGTTTTCTTAATTCCATTTGAACATCAAGTTAGGAACAAATCTTAAAGGCTTCATAGAGGATATTTTCTTCATTTAATTTCATTTGCTTTTTTTCTTCTTTTTCTTACTCCACCATGTCTCTCTAGGTTTCATAGTATAGCTTGTTTTACCGAATATTTTGTTGTCAATTAGCATTATTCATAGAGTTTAGCTAAATTGATTAATAGTCTTAACATTGTTTAATACATTGTGATAATTAAGTTTGAACCTATCACCGGATATATTCAAATCTCACAACTAACTTAATCCTAGTAGCTTAATATTATTTATATTTTGGTAATATTATATGTGGGACAAACAGTTGTCTTAGGTTTATTGAGTAATAATAGTATTTAAACTTTGGTCATGTTTTCAACTTTTGTGATGTCTGTCTTTTATCCATTTTGAAAATCAAGCATGAAACAAGAAAAATGGACCCTCATATCAAATTAGAGGATCCATTCCTATAAAAATGTTTTTTGTTTTTGCTATATCTAGCATTTAAGTTTTAATAAATCAAACGTTCCCGCTAAGGTTAAATGTGGTGGGTCGGGAATAGCTTTTAGCTATAGAGGTATAGTACGTTTCTAAGACAAACATTATTAAAGTAGATTTTATCTTTTATAAATGCTCTTATCAGAAATCAAACCTTAATAAATATGTTGAAGAAATTCAATTATTTGCTGACTGAATTGAATTTTTGAAACAAAAGCAAGTGATAATTTCAATAAGAAAACTCTTTCAAAGAAATTTGGGGATGAGGCTTCTTTCAAATAAAGTACTAATTCCCCAAAGTGATCCAGACATAACTTGAAAATAGCTGCGCACGTCTATGCCTCCTTTTCCCGAAAGTAACAGTAATAAAGTATCTGATTTCTCTTTCTAATCCCTTTCTTCCTTTTCACGAGTAAAAACATGTTCTTTCACTCTAACAAAACAAAAACTATCACTAGCATTCCTTTTTAGGGGTGTGGGTCATCACTACCCTTCTGAATAAAAGCATTATTATCAGTTGATTGACCCTTAGTCAAAAATAAAAATACATGACACATTCTAGGGTTATTATTGATGCAAAATTCTCCATATACGTTTTAATATATGCTACTTTTAAACGGATACATCCTAGGAGAGGAAAATTGCTATTTCGTTCCACGAAAGAAATTTTCTCTATTTGGTCCATGCTGTTTCATAAAAATGTCTTATTAAAAAAACTAAATTGAAATGGATTAAAACACTACATTAAAAATATTATAAAAAAAAAGACTGAACAATTGAAAAAAATCACTTCTCAACAAGTAGTTTTCTCATGCTTATAAAAAAACGTTATTTTCTCAACAAACCATCCTTCTGACTTTTCATTAACTGTATATAACAATCTTATTCCTCCCATGCAGATTTATTTATAAGGAACTTGGTCAGTTGGCCTAAATATGGAGAGGAGTTTTGGGAGGAAAGACCGTCTGGTGAGTTTCTCTTGTGCATCAACTAATTCTGAACAGGTAACAAGTGTGTACAGTATAGCTTTTCCTCATAACGGCAGTCAAAAATCCCTGAAGCGGACAGAATAAGTTTCCTTATAATATTATAACATCAAATTTCCTACATTCTGTCCAAATTTTACAATCAACAGTCTAAGACTGTTCAGCACCTCCTCATAATTTCCTTAAAATTCTACGCATTTTGAATACATTTGCCTCTCCACTGGTTGCGCACAGCTCACTGTTTTCTGTTTCTTCAATAGTGCCTGCAAAGTTAAACGAATATGATTTCAATTCCGGCTTTTCACCGTGGACCGGATAAGGGACGAGGCTTCCCCTTTGTGGAATTCAAGTGCTGGGTGACAAATATAACCCCCATCACGACTATGAGACAACCGACCAGCATGCTGAAGAAGAGAGCACCCGGTTGCCTGGTCTGAACAAAGCCATACACTCCATTAGAGGTGACAAGAATAAGGTCAGTGAGCCCATCATTTGAAAAGTCCTCAGCGATCAAGACATGTGTTGGTGGACCAGGTAGCTCAATTGTGGCTAATATACTACCTCCAGGTGATATTATCACGGCTTCTTGTTCCCCGGCTGCAAGGATCATTTCCTGATTATCATGCAACCGCAAGGAAAGAGGCTTTAGTGTGGGAATCACCAGACCACCTTCCATCATTCCTGATGGGGAGGGTAGATTGGACCATGTAACACCAGTTGATTGTTGCCACTGCCAAATAGCATCATGACCATGCAAGCCAGGGGAGTATGATGTAATCTGCAAGGAACAATATTTTTCAAGTCACCAATATCAGTGTCAATAAAATTAATATTATTTAAATGTTTACATTTGAACCTATTCAAGCACTGGAAAAAACTTTTCTGATATTTCGGAAGATCATTATTTCAAATGGTCACAATCCAAAAATTCCAAAATTTCACAAGATTCAGTAAAAGTTTCTTTGAGAGAAGTAATCCCTCATGAATATCTAAAAAAACCACAAATATAAATTAATTGTGACAGGAAACACTTTGATAAACAAAAATGAAGAAACAGCATTTGCGCTCAACAAACAATTTAACAAATGTTATAACCTTAAGAAGTCATACAATGGCTGGCATACCTCTCCACGATTTGTCAAGAAGATAACATCACCATGGCTTCCCTTCCGATGCCTATGACCATCACTTCTAGGAATTAGAATAGGTGTTGCTACCTCTAAAGAAGCAATATCTGAACCTTGACTGTAGCTTCTATAAAGTTCCCCATGTTGGAATAAGTTAAAATGGGTATAATGACAAATAGATACATTGAAGAGTTGTTCTCGTATTGGTACACCAGATGTTGCAACAGCCCAACAGGGACGTAGCACTTCCATGGACCCACTAACGACAGTCTGCTCAGCACCATTTCCTCCAACAGCCTGATAAGATGAATATTCCAGACATCAGGCACGAGAACATCCTCCATTTGCTATCATGCCAAATTAATATGATGTAGCTTGGTTTTTTAATTAAAAAAGGTAAAAAAAAAAAAGTATGAACCTGCACATGATCTAGAACTCCATCACCATTAATATCAGCATGTAGACCACCTTCCTGGAGATGAAGCTGAAATAAACAAATTTATCATTACATTGGACATGAAATAGTTAATGAAAGAATTAAATGATGGAGCTAATAGTACAATCACGGATAAAATACTTTATACTAAGAAATCAATGTGTTCCACAAGTGGAAAAAAATATAAGAAGATGCAGCCTTACAACTACTTGCAGACTTCAATGGCCTCAATAGATTATTTAGAAAAAATTGTGTTGTAACCTTACCATATTTTAAGTTTACCTTGCATATTGTTCGACCAGTTGCTAGATGAAGAGCTTCTATGCCCTCCTTCTGATGAGACACAACAACATTGGGAACCCACCAAACTTGAGTATAGTTGGTTATGGTAGGAACATAAGGAAGGTGCTGCATTCCAAGGAGAAACATTATGAGAGTAAATTCTTTCTCCATCTTTCTCAAAAAGTTTATTTTCTCATAGTGTCATAACATGTTGATTTTATTTGTTAACAAACTAATCTCATATTAGCCAATGACAAAAAAACTAAAAATAAATAATGTGATGCAAAGAGATTACTTCAACATAGCAAACCAGGAAATGGGGGGCAGGGTACATGTTATTCATAGTATCTATACTATCTATCAATGTGCCAATATATATTTATAACATATCTTGGCTCCATAAACTAAGCATTCTGAAATTATGTGTGTGCGTGTGTTACTTAACTAATTAAAAGTAAATATAATGAGGCTGGACATCTGATCACTGCATCATCAAAATACAAGTTCATAAAGCGGTTATCATGATAAATTCAGAGTATATTGCACTTTAGTTAAGCACCAATAGGGGATGCATATGAATACCAATCTTAAATCATAAAATAAAGATTAGATATGTAGCAGTTAGCAAGTAAACAGGCAGTTTCTATAACTGGATGAAGAAAACGAGCTTCTAGCTTAAATCTTGTTTGAAAAGGAATTTGAGTTATTGAATTATAGTCATCTTAAAACTAATTATCATTATATCAACACAACTGAATTCCTATGACTAAAAGTTATCAAAGATAAACATAGCTTTGTTGGCAGTTGCATGACATGGCTATAGCATTTAACCTTCTTAGATTTTGCTGAACCAGCATAATTTGCTGCTTTCCCAATTATGTTTGAAATTTTTTTGGTTGAGTCCTTCCCTGGAGGATGGTTTTCCTCAGGCTTGTGAAAAGGGTAACTCATAGCCTTTCCAGGTGTTTTCTTCAATGTTTTTCTCTTGTGCCGTCTGAAGTGGGCAAGCTTCAATAAAGTATCTTCTCTCCTAGCCTGAAAAACATGTTTATATAGTGCCAAGTACGGACAGTAATTATTAAGCCTTAGTACAGAAGGATAATCAAGGTTGACAAATATAATGTACCCATTGATGAGGCATAACTCCCAGGATCGATTCTCTGAATTCCCTGCATTCAAACTAGAATTTCACATGTCACAGGAAGCAACCTTTAGGAGGATATCTATAATTACAATGATTTCACAATAACATTAAATTTAAACAAAATACTCCACTATGTGCATATGTTAGTGTTTCCAAACATAATGGAGGGATTGATGACTGGAGTCCTTCCCGTAAAGCTCATACAAACAAGCAAATATTTTGTTTTAATGGTTGACCATTTTAAGATAAAAGGTGGATAACAAGAATATATGACAAGGAGCCCAGTCTCCAGTCTATAGGATGTTAGGAACACATTGACAATAAGAACAACACCACTTTTAAACACATTTCTGTTTGGATTTTTTAGTGAATTATAGTGGAATAGAATGGAGTGAGAAGGGATGGTATTACTTGGCCTTTGTTTGGAAGTTGCTAAGACTTTAGAGGATTAACGAGGAAAGGAAATGAATGAAAAAGTTATTAATTTGGAATTACATCATTACTTACACATAACAACATTTAAACTGACCTAAAAGGAAGAATAGTAAAACCAACAACTATTTCTAGGTTTTGTAAAATCAAAATATATTTGAAAAAGAAAAACAATGATTTCATTGCTTTCCCCCAAATCCCGCCTGGTGATTGATGAGAGGTTAGGTTATAAAGGAAATAATTTTTTATAACATTACTCCATCACATTTCACTAATCCAGCATACCCATAGGATTTAGTTGAACAGATAAAATGTAAGTACCTCTCCAGGTTGACGGGTATTCAGAGCATGAACATCAAGCTTGTAGTTATGCTGTGGAAGTAACTGTGATGCATCTGAAGAATGTGCTTCAATGTTCTAAATAATGAAAGACAATAGCAGTAATTAGAATAAAGGATAACACTACACAGGAGTATTCAACAAAATAGGCATTAGATTATTAAACATTAATGTTGTTTTATCCATGTAGCCAATCGGTTGAAGTTGCTGTTAAATGTCAGATCAGCATCAATCATATTCAACCAGACTTGACCATAATGTTGGTTGTAAAACATCTAATCTGGTGTAAAAAACAAACAAGACTAACTTTGATGCTTATCCGGAGGTGCTTCCATATATCATGGGTATTTTTGGGAAAATATATAATTGTGCACCAGTGGATTAAAATGCTAGTACATATGCTAACAGCATAGCTTTAACACCCTTCTTCAAGGGTACAATTTATTGACACCAGACTATATCTCAATGTGTATTTTTCTTTTTACATTAATTATAAGTTTTCTTCAGTTTTCATGTTCCTTCCTGGATTGCAACCACCTAGATAAACTTTCAAACATAAAGCAGACAGGAGAGATTAGAAAAAGTGCACTTAATGAATTTAAAGATAGAAAAACGTATCCTTCAAACCAAGAAATATATAAAGAAAGAAAAATGCATTCTTAAATAAAAAAATTATTTCAGTTTAATTTTAGCATGATAACAACACCCAAACAAGAGAAAATACAGAAAACCAAAGAATAAAGCACAGCACCTCATTTTTTCTGCTCCATCGTTCAACACCAGATCGACCAGCAAATGCATAAAATGCAAAATGTCGTAAATCCACAGTTCCAGAAGCCTATCAAAGGCAAGGATAAGAATAAATAGTCAAAATCTTCCACCACACCACTTAAAGATAAGAAGAGAACAGACATCTACCGGATAAATTTTTCACCAAAAAGAGAAATTTAAAGGAAGAAATTACTGTAAGGTGTTAAACTGTCTCCTGTTTATTTAGCTGCCTGATTATATAGGTCCAGATTCTTAGGCTACTTGCTGCAAAGTGCATAAAGTTTATTGGCTTAATTATACCGAGCCCTAATGAAATTTTACAGTTATCTATCTATCAGCATAGGAATTCAAATTGACAGTTTAAGTAAAATATTAAGATCAACCTTGAAGACACAAATTGAACTAAATAAAACAAATATGTTTACCCAAAATCCAGCATTTAATTAAGCACTACAACTGCATCATCTTTTTCATAGGTGTCCTTTAGTATGCTACAAGATGGCAAAAAAAACAAGCACAAAATTTGACATCCATCAGTGACATGTCTATACCTCCTTTTCAGCAGCACTTCTTCGATGTTGCTCAGCAAACCTTGCACCCATACCTATTTCTTCAAAAGGGTCCATAAAAATCTGAAAGTAGAAAGCAATCAACAGCTATACCAAAACAATTGATTCACAAATTAAGACAGCAAAAAGACCAAGTTACCAATTTTAGCAAAGAAACAAATTTGAATTAGAAGACAATACATAGTATTAACAAGTAATAATTCTGAGCATATATTAGAGATGCACAAATCTAAAATCATTATGATTTATAAGAATCAAATAACAAATAGAAATTTCTGAAATTCAAAAAATATCATGAAACCAACATTAATAGCATGTTTCATTTCATCAAATGAAATTGCTGAGGAACTTTCACATCTGCCCTTGCAGAGTGTAAAAGAAAACAAGATGGCCACAACCTTATGTCACTCATAAGCTGTTATTCGTCTTTACTTTCTGAAAAGGATGATAAACACCATCAATGATATATTGCTAGTGTTGCCATTGGCACATAGGAAGGGTATATATTGCAACTTTTGCCATTAGCATATAGGAAGAGGCATACGAAGCAAAATAGAATAATAAACCAGGAAACAAGGGGGAAAGTAACACATACATGTGGCTGCATTTCCATCCTGCCACCGACAATTATCAATCCTGTATCTCCATGCTTTAGAGTATAATTGCTTATAGAGATTGCAACTTCCCTATGGTGAGCATTATGCGGAAAATCCTCCTATAACAACCACTAAAAGAATTAGTAAGCTCAACCGAACCTAATACAATAACAGGATCATATAGTACAACTAAACATCATACCTGTAAATTATTTTCCCACAACTTTTGAAGGTTGGAATCAAAACACATCACAGACCAACCCGATGTTACCACAACCAAAACCTGTTTCTGCGGCTGCCCAATTTTATACCGGTCAATATAGCCGGTGGCCATAGCAACAGGGCGTCTCCCAGTCATAACACGTACTTTGTCAGGTAACAAAGACACCTCAGCCAACACACGTGCCTCACTGAATCCTTCATCGACACGCCTACTATGGGGCTCCAAAACCTAGACCCCACCACAATTACACAATCCAGTTACCAATACAAGTACCAGTCAGAACAAAGTTATTATTATCACGCTAAATCAGCAAGCAAGTAAAGATTAGAAAATGTTAGTGTTATGCACACATTGACACTTGAATTGCAAAGGATGCCAAAGCAAACAATGAAAAGTTACATGTGAACCAAAATTGAGAGCAGTGCATAATAGTAAACGAGTTCTGAATTTAATGTACCTGAATTTTAGCATCGTGAGTGGCCACAAGAACTTCCTTTTTGCCGTCTCCGTTGAGATCAGCGACGAGCGGCGGCGGAAGGCGTTCGGCTTCATATTTGATTGGATATTCATCGGTTAGGTGCATCCACGCATCTTTGAACGAGATACCGCCATCTTGCTAAAAAGCAATCAAGTTAAGCAATAAAAGTGAAATTGGATCGTGCGAGATTGCATCTATTAGGGTTTTACTGTGAGTGAAAGTTGGAGAAGAGAGGAAGAGTAAAGGGTGGGGTACCTGAAGAGTGAAGAAAATAGCGAAAGCGGAGAGCATAAGAATGGCCAAATCCCGCTTCCTCATGACTCGGGTGTGCAATTCAGCTGCTGTCTCCTCTTCCTCTTTGTCTCCTAAACGTTCAACAAACGCCCACCTATTGACTTGTACACACTACTGTTTAGGTTCTGTGTATGGCTGAACCAGTGAACCTAATTTTTATTTTAGAAGAAGAGCAAAATATGTTTGTTCTTCTTTTTAATTTTTAATTAATCCAACCTATCTTCACATCAAACTAAGAATTAATCTCTTGAAGTATCAATTATAATTCAATTCTTTTGATCGCATGATTAACGAACAAAGTTATTTACCAGCATATCTCACTATGTCGAATTTATTTGTTTTTTTAAAATAAGGAGGATGAATAATAAAGTAGAGTACGCTATAATATTTTTAATGTTATTCTTTAATTTTGAATAAATAGTAGATTTAAAAAAATGGTTTCTATAATTTTATGATTGTATAATCTTAGTTCTTCAAAAAATTATATTGCATAATTTGTAAATTTTGATCCATTTTAATGTACGGTCAATTTTTTTAAAAATATTGTTGTGGTGATATGTTAACAATGATATTACACTAATACGCTAACATAACAATATCATAAAAGAAGAAAAAAATAATAAACAAATATTCAACCTATCAACCCCAACATCATTTGTGTGACATTGGAGTTCCAATGATAAAGAAGAAGAAACAAACTTTACAAAACCTGATTATAAAGTTATGAGAAAGTTCAAATCAAAATGGATTAAAAGATATTAATATACCATTTAATTGAGAAAATAAGAGTTGTAAGATTACAAAAGTAAAAAGTTGTTAATATCCTTTAGTATTTAAAAATGTAAGTATTACTCGTTTTAATTCTTAATTTTATTAAAATATATATTTTATACTATATTTTACATTTTTATTATAAAGTTAAAACATTAAAGAGAAGTGTTATATAAGATTAAACACACTTACATGGACTAAAATGCAGGGTTAGAAGAATATATAAAAAAAAAAAAAATTGTCGTCATTAGAGATACAAAATTTAATAATATTAATGTAAAGTCATATTACATATGGAAGAATTTAGTTGTTTCTTGTGTAAAAAATTTTAGTCATCTATCGTCACACATTGAAACGAGATTAATCTCTAACCAACTAAGTTTAAAAAAACCCTTAATTATCTTTGACTCGCACCATAAAAGATACAAAATTTTGAGATCCACTAAAATAACAGCAAAGAGCAGTTTGCGATCACATGCAAGCTAAGCAATCGATGTTGTTGCTAGCAGACTAGCAGTAGATACGAGTCCACAAACAAGTTTTAAGTTTTAACCCATAAACGACAGAATTCATTTTAGATGTTATACATTAAAAAAACAAATGATATTTTTTTGTTTTTCTTTCGTTAGTCCACAACATAGATGGATCTACCCTACAGACAGATCCCCCTCCCTCTCGTTCTCCTGGTAAAACAGTTCTAAACGATTGACCTCTCAACACTGCTCATTCACTATTCCTACTATCTGCATCTCTAGTGAGATAATAGAGTCATCATCAACCAATACAGAAAAGACTAAAAGAACATGATGCCTCAACGAGCTAATCTTCATATAGCCTTAACATTTTTACAATTTTGTTATGCAGGAAATCATATATTTCTGAGAATTGCACTTGATACAGGCGTAAGCAAGCTTATTTTTCCTGTCCATAGAAACATCACGGCCTTGGTTCTTCTGGGTCCCCTCGCATATTTTTCAGAGAAGTATGTATGCACTTTAGCTCTATCACTTTAATTATCCCCAGTTAAGCTATCTAACCTTTTATTTTATTATTTTCTGTATCTGTTTTACTCTCTGCAAGGAAAGACAGGCCATCAATAACCAGATACTGTGTGCTACACTTTTTCCTACTTGGACTTGTTGGGTACGATCTCTTCATAAAGCCACTCCATTGATTAGTAAGACATATTTGGCGTAATTTTAAAATTAACCCTACTTCTGATTCTGGCAGAATAACAATGAAAGAAGGATTCTACCTCTTGGGTTTGGAGAAAACATCACCTACTTTTGCTGCTGCTATGCAGAATTCTGTTCCGGCACTTACCTTTCTGATGGCTGCTCTACTCAGGCAAGCTACAATCTTTAACCTCTAAAAGTCAAAAGCCTAATAAATTGGATGATTTCATGATCAAATGATCAAATTTTGTTGAATTTTGTATCAATATGTTTTACATTGAATGTTTGTATAAATACTAACTTTACTGAACGTTAACAAACTTATCATACACGACAATTTGTAATTGGATGAGAGCATAAAGATCCTCTAAACTGCATAGACTATTTACTCATTAATTAAACTCTTGAGTATAACTTATTTGTTCAATTATATATATGAAGTGTAGATATGAGAGTGTGCACTTCAATAGGATTGATGGGCTGGCTAAGGTCCTTGGAGTCCTTGCTTCTGTTGGAGGAGCTTCAATCATTACCCTTTACAAGGGACCTGTTATTTATACTCCACGTTTAGCCTTACATCAGGAACAATACTTGTCTATATTGGGGGATGCCACAGGAAAGAACTGGAGCTTGGGTGGCATCTATCTCTTTGGTCACTCCTTATGCTGGTCTGGTTGGATTGTGATGCAAGCATTTGTTCTGAAAAAATACTCAGCCCCACTCACAGTTTCTGCTTTTACATGCTTCTTTGGTGTTGTGCAGTTTTTGACAATTGCAGCCTTTTTTGAGAAGGATTCCAAAGCCTGGCAGTTCAATTCTAGTGGAGAGATCTACAGTGTCTTGTTCTCGGTTTGTAAATTTAACTGATCCCTCAATCTGTTTTTCTCTTTGGCATTTTGGTTCTCTTAATTTTTCTATTTTCTTCACATCTGAGTTTTCATTTTGGCTGATGATGAAAGTTAAAATTCAAAGACAATGCATCACTGTAGCGGGCCTAAGTTGGTTTTAGCTTCTTACTTAATTAAGGATCATAATTGGCGACCTTGACATCAAGAAAACTCATTTTTTAACTATTAGTGTCTATGATGTGACTCGTTTCTATGTTAAGGGAAGCCAAATATAACAAATAGGATGACAAAATAGGCTTGTTTGTATCAGGGACTGGTGACTTCAGGACTGGCATCAGCAATACAGATATGGACTATTGGCAAAGGAGGGCCGGTGCTTGCTTCAATTTATCTACCTTTACAAACATTACTTGTAGCTGTGATGGCATCTTTTATTTTCGGTGAAGAATTTTTCTTGGGAGGGTAGGTTCTTATAATCCAAGCATCTTTTGTTCTAATGACAAAATGTTATATGCTAATAAAGGGAAGTCTAAACGTTGTAGCGTTGTTAGTTTATGTTACAGAAATCTTATTATTTTCAATTTTGAGGTGCAGCATTATTGGAGCATTCTTAATTATATCCGGCTTGTACCTTGTTGTCTGGGGAAGAAGTCAAGAAACCAAGTATGCCAAAGAGGTCATAGTCCCCATTGAGCCCAAGAATAATTGGGAAGAAAAAAGTGACAGTTCTTCCCTCAGCCAACCATTGATTACTACACAGAGCTCTTAGAAGTTAGAGGGGAAAGAATTTAAATGATGCTAAATATGTGAAAATCCCTTATGTTGTAGCGGGGTCATCAGCTGTTTTATTACTAATTCTGGCAACCTCTGCTATTGTCTACACATAATCATAATTGGGGAATTTGAACCCCTAAACATTTAGGTGGCAGAGTTTGTTTTTATTTTAATGTTTAGTTATTTTTTTTTTGTATATTTTAATACAATTTTTTTGGTACATAATTTTTAGTTGGTTTGTTTTTGTTTATAACTATTAAGTTATTGTTTGCATCTGAATTATATAACCTATTAAGAGTCAAAAGCCTAATGAATAGTATGGTGACATGAAAAAATGTTCAGATCGTATTGAATGTTTGACCATTTATATAAATTCAACTCGTCATATAACTTATCTGTTCAATTTCTAGATGAGAAATGTAGATATGAGTGTGCACTTGAATAGGATTGATGCTGTGGCTATGGTCCTAGATTGGAGTCCTTGTTTCTATTGGAGGAGCTACAATGATAATTTCAGTCGGGAGATCTCCGGCTTAGGTTCAAAAAGTAAAATTGAAAAAAAAATCTCGTTTGATTTTTAGTTAGGTCCCTTTCTGAACTGAGTTTTGCCTCAATTTTGTCTTCAAACTCAGTTTGATATGGAAGTAAAGAGAGGAATGCTTTTGAAAATTCAATGTGTTTTATTTTTGCTGATGATAGAAGTTAAAATTCAAAGACAATGCATCACTGCAACAATGTTATCAATGTAGCAAGTTGGTTTTAGCTTCTTACTTGATCAAGGATCATAATTGGTGACATCAAGAACTCATTTTAACTATTAGGATCTATGATGTGACTCGTTTTTGTGTTAAAGGAACTAGTAATTTCATGACTTAATTTGCGCTGCTTCTTTCTTTTTTTCTTACAATTTATTGCCCTGTTCTCAATTAAAAGGCAATTATTAGGGAGAAATTCAATTTATTTTCCTTCCTTATTTTTTTAAATAAAAAAATTCAATCAGACTTAAATCACAAACCACGTTTAGAAATTTAACCAAATATATAATCAAGTAATTAATCAATAAAATCAGCTCAAACAATTTCATAAAAATTCTCCTACATGTACTCAATTTCAAAATCATTCTGTTGTCATTTTTTTTATATCCCATTTTTTATGTTTATTTCATACCTTAGCTATTTTCTATCATATTACTAATAGCATATATTTTTATTTATTTATTTTAATCTATTTTGAAACTATAAAATAACTTTTGGTTAAATATGCCTGATATAATTACTTATACAATTTTATTCATTTCTTATTTAAAAAAGGCAAATACAATTAGAAATTAAGATAAGATGTTAGAAAAAAGTTTGAATAATATTTGTTTCACACTTTAGGAGTGAGAGAATTATACAAATTACGGTCCCTTCTTCGAATGACTAGGCTATGAAATTGTGTGCAGTTACAAAGTTTGCGAGTATCTGTTCTTCTGCTTCTGCTTTACAAGGTGATTGGATCGGATCCCTTTCTCTTATTTACATGTTCTGTGTTGACTATAATTCATGCCTTTGCCTTTGCTAGGGTTTCTCGTCCTGCTTTCTAATTTCATCTTCAATCGCTCGTATTGTTTAAATTTATCACTCTCCCATCAATTTATTCCACGAACCAAACTTCAATCTCGAATTTTGAAATCTGAATCTGTGTAAGGAACGATGTAGTAGTTAGTGGTCAATCTCGGCTTAGCGCCCTGGTTGTTCTTGAAAACAGAATTTGGGGAACCTTAAAAGTCATGCAACATTTGAATTCCATAGTTTATTCACTTGAATCATTTAAATTTGAAATAGGAGATACTAGACCTGCATTCTTGGTGTGATGATTTGGCATAGGTTCAAATAATTGGAAATATTAGACACTATGTTTATGTATATGTATATGTTGATGACTTTCAGTTTTATAATTGCTTGTTGTGTATTGGCAAGTCAGTGTTCTAGTTCTAGCAAGTGTTGCAATGGAATCAGAGTTGGATACCGAGCAGCAGCAGACGATGGAAGGAAGTTATTCCCAAACTATGCAAATTGATCCGAAAAGGGCTCGATTTCCATGCTCCGTTGTGTGGTCACCACTTCCCGTGATCTCGTGGTTCATTCCTTGCATCGGTCACATTGGCATCTGCAGAGAGGATGGAGTGATATTGGATTTTGCAGGGCCTAATTTTGTGTGTGTGGACAGTTTTGCATTTGGAGCTGCCACCCGCTATATTCAAATTCCCAAAGAAAAGGTAATGCTTTCTTTGTGGGAAGTGAACACAGGAAAGGTTTGCTTCCCCTTAGTAAACAAATTGTCCTAAACTAAGGCAGGGACAAATCAAGAATTAGAAAGCAAGACTATGCCATGAGGCTGTTGGTTTTTTGTCAAACAACTTCGAGTCTGTAACTTTCTTTTGTGTTTTTATTTCTTCATCATGCTGTGATATACACTAGATGGAAGCTGCGAAGAGTTATATTTCAAAGGAACTTGATTTTAGCCCTTTGGTTTTCTGTTCATCTATTGCTTATCTAATGTTGTTTAAAATATTTGTTGCCAGTGTTGTGTCCCTTTAGTCCAGTCTGTGTACAATGGTGAGGAACACTACGTTCAGGGTGAAACTAGAGGAGATTTGCGGACTTGGGATGATGCACTAAGGAAAAGCACTCAGGAATTCCAACATCTATCTTACAATCTCTTTACCTGCAACTGCCACTCCTTTGTTGCCAATAATTTGAACAGGTTGGGTTTTCTGTCTGGCGGATGGAATGTGGTGAATCTGGCAATTTTCATTTTATTCAATGGACGTTGGGTCAGCAAAGCATCTATGCTTCGGTCTATCTTACCATTTGTGGTTGTATTTTGTCTTGGAGTCTTATTCGGGGGCTTCACCTTCCTAAAGTTTTGGGTCTGCTTCACTTCCATTCTTATTGGGTGGTTCCTTCTTGGTACTTATTGTTTCAAGAACCTGATTCAGTTGTAGTATCGGTTTCTCTTGTTCTACTTTGTATAAAACTGTAATACATTTCAAGTGATGGAAGTGATCCCATTAACCATTTACTTTGTATTCAGATAACTTTTGTTGCTAAATGTAAAAGGCTTGTTCTTGTGGTATCAATTTGTTAGATGATATCTTTCCCGATATATCTAAGGAGAATGACTTTCTTATTAATTATTAGAATGGCTAAGATTTCATATCTCATACTCGCGTAAGTTATTTTCCCACGATTGGCCCCTTCCCCTGCCCCATATCCTATTGATGCCAAGGTTTAACTGTGTTTGACGTTTCGAAATAGGAAGGGAGCTGCTATCCTATTTCATTGAGTACTGAATTGGACATCTTTTATTTTTGTTATTTGTTTAAGTGATAAAGTCACTGAATTTCACGAGCAATAAAATGTACGTCTTTTTCTCTCTGATAAAATCATATTCCATCATGTAGAAGTAGAAATATGAGAGGATATAGATCCTTTTCGTATCCCTGCTTTCTTTCATATGTTATTTTCTTTGTAATTGGAATCCATTGGTTACAACCAAGACGCTAACAATGTTTTTTTACTTCCTTATTTGAATCCAGCACAACTCATTATATATAGAAAAACTCATTTTGAAATACAAATTACATTTTTAAATGAACCATATTATCGTCTCATATTATCTTGATAACATATACAAATCCAATTCATCTAAATTAAGATAGAATAGTTCTCACATACAAAATGACTATCTTTGGAAAAATTAACTAGAAAGATAGTCGAAAGCTGAAAAACTAGTTTATTTAATTATAAGTGTTCGATAAAATTAATTATTGAAGTAACTGAAAAATATAAAATGATTGAAAACCAATACAATTATGATTTATTTAAAAAGAATAAGTAGAAAATTTGATAAATATATTAAGGATAAAAAATAAAATAAAAATATAAAAGTTTAAAACTATAAGTAAGAAACAAGCTTTTTAATTTTTTTTATTTCAAGTAGCATTTCAAAAAAAAATAAAAACTACTAAACAAAATTATTTATTAAAAAGTCAAATGAGTTGTCCAGCTAATCAATTTTTTTAAAAATTAACTTAAATATCTTGTCAAACATAATCAATATAAAATGGTTTTATAATATCATTTAATCATATATTATCATGTATAATAAATTTGTTAATTATATAATAATACTTAAAAGTTTTTTATTTTGAGAGGAGAGGTAATAAATAAAAGTTACCAATGTAAAAAATATATATTGTTAATGCATAGAAAATAAACTTTTGAATTAGTAGTGAAACAGATGTCAAGCAATTCATTGAATAAGATAGTATATATTTTGTTTAAACAAAAAAGATATTATATTTATTAATTTAAGTATTTAACACAACTAAATTATTAGGACTCGATCTTGATACTGGTTAAATTAAAATAACATCGTATTAGTTTATGAATGTGCTTGATCAGTGTTATATATTAATTTATTTAAAACTACCATTATATAATAACGTGTGTTCCATAAAGAGCAAAACATTGTGCTAAATTCAAAATCCTTTACCACAATATTAAAAATAAAATAAATGATATCATAATAAATAGAGCAAACACGACTCAATTAATTACTGTGCTTTATATTTTATGTTAAATGAATTCAAAGTTTTGAGAAAGCGTTTATTTCTGTCAAAAAAAGAAAAAGAAACCGTGTACTTAATTCCAAATCCAAATAGCAATCCCAAAGGATCGTTATTAATTAAATGAGCAATTAAATTTAGTTAAATGCTTTTTGTTGTAACAGATAATTTAGTCAAGTGTTAACCAGTTAGGTTTAGGCTTTAGGGTAAAAGGAAGTTTATGGAATACACCGTTGACGCATGGAACGATCAACTCCAGAAGGAAAACGAATCCAAGAAACCTACGTATCATCAACTCATTAATCTTAATTTCAATATATGGATCTCAATTTATGGTATCATTCTAAACAATACTTTATCTCAGTTTTGTTATTGTTTGACATGTTGCATCCGTGATTGGGTTGTTTATGTTTCATCTGGCTTTATGAATATAATGTTTAAAGGCCATCCATTGATTCAATCTGTCCTTAACTTGATTGTTATTATCATGATCATTGTTGTTATTATTTTCATGTGGCCTTAATTGGTTTTGAAACTTGATTATAGGACTTTCATAAAACGTTGATGATAATAAAATTACAATAACAAAAAAAAATAAAAATAAAAACTCTAAATTATAAATACAAAAAATATATTTAAATAATTTATAATTACTTAGACGGCCTTGTTAAGCTACTCATATGGGATGCTCTGATGACAATTTTAATAGGATGTCCTTTTACATCTTAGGTTTTTCATAGGTTGTGCATACTACTATCCTCATGTGAGAATTAAAAGCCAATCAACTGTTGTTCCCTTTGTATAATGCCTTTCCTATATCAATAGAAAAACCACACTTCAGGGGGAAAAATAGCAAACAATTTCTACCCGTAATTATTAACATAGGTAGTAGGTACCATTTTCTCTCAAATTGAGTTTTCCGGATCTTGAGTGCCGTATATCAGATTTACACAAGTTATTATTAAGCTTTGAAAGCAGTCACACTGCTTTTAGACCATTTACTGATTTACACTTTCCTGCTTTGTCTTTTTGCAAGATCTGTGAGATATAGGATCATTGGTAGGGGAATGTCATTTATAGAGAGATATGATTTTCTCACAACCCAAAGGCAGTGTGCGTGTGCAGACCTAGAAAGAGGGGGGAAAAGGAAGAGAGAAAAATGAGATGTGAGGTTGAAAAAAATGAAAAAGGGATAAAAGAGGAATGGAAATGTGGAAATAAAATATTTAATCTTGAATTAATTAAATGAGAGAAAACACAATGCATATTTTGTTTTGTTTTGATCTACAAAGAGCGCTAGCGGATGTGACAAGCAACTAAAATTGTTGTCGGGGGATAACTAGATTGTTTGGACTTAGTCAATATTCAAGAAAGAGTACAAACGAAAGAAAATTTATTGTTCAGTTGAGTTGGCTCTTGGCTGTTTATGAAGTACGTAATCAGCAATAGTGCAATTCATGAAGGAAAAAGGACATATTTTGCAATAGTGCAATTCATGAAAGTTAATATATACTTGATAGACACATAAATATTATATTTGCAACCCTTTCTAAAATTTGTTTTCGAGTTTTATTAATGTCAAATCTTACGGCCGATTGACCTTATAAAAATGCAGAAGTGAAAGCTTTTATGAGAAAAAATATATTTATTACTTAAAATATAAGTTAAGGAATTTTATTATTTTTTTGCATGAGATGATGATGTTTGTCAAGAAGATATCTATTGTTTGTAATTATAAAACTGCATGTTGCATACTGAGTTTGAATGTATCCACTTTTTTGTGTGATCTACTCCTAGACATTTCCATTGTTTTAAAGGTTTTATTATATCTTAAATTTGTGTAAAATGTAATGTAAGACTTAGAAATTCATCAAAATTATGTTTATATCTCGACTCTTTTTAAAATATTTTATCATATCTTCAATTTTTAGAGCTTTATTCACCAATTTTTTTATAGAGCTTTATGGTTAAAACAATCACATTTTTTTTCTTTTTTTAAAATGATGAAAATTACATCTTATATAAATCTTTTGAAATAAGAAATAAAAAATAAATGAATAAAAGGTTTATAATTATTTTAAAAAAAACATTTTTTCTTATAAAACCAGAATTTATGATTTCATTTTCAGTTTAATTATTGAATTCTAGTTCGACAATCTTTAGTATTCCAACAGCTCTGTATGGTTCATCGGTTCACCTACCCATAGATTTTGACTTAAATCAAATCATGCATTGTATAATGAATTTTACTAACTAGTATCTTTAAATATTGACTAAGATACTAAAAGAAAAAAATATATACTATAAAACATAAGAAAAATAATTACAAGCAATGTAATTATGTACATCCTTAATTAATGATTTAAGGGATAATGATTAACATTTGCCTTATAAAATTGCTCTTCTATAACATCAAATTTGAGATATTATTACTTTTCTAATTGTCAGATTGTTGTGGATTTTACTGCTTCTTGGTGTGGATCATGCCGTTTCATTGCACCATTCTTGGCTGAGTTGGCTAAGAAGTTCACAAGTGTCGTATTCCTAAAGGTGGATGTGGACGAATTAAAGGTAAATAAATAAAATATATAATATTTATAATCCCGCTACCAAAAAATAATCATAAGTTCAATTTAGAAACTAACTATAAATAATTTGTTGCTTGCAGAGTGTTTCTCAAGGTTGGGCTATTGAGGCTATGCCCACTTGTGTTTGTGAAAGAGGGGACACTTCTAAGCAAAGTGGTGGGAGCAAAGAAGGATGAGCTGCAGCAAACAATAGAGAAACATGTGGCTTCAGCTAGTGCTTAATCTTTCACCTTCAAAAGAGACATAAAATATATGTTTTCTTTTTATAATCTTGTATTATACTTACGTTGGTATTTCTGTTATTGCACCAATCAGTTTTTCAAAGGTGATGACTCCTATTATCTATTTCTGAATAGTAACTGGTCCTTTCTTGCGTCTTAAATAACCGTGGATGGTTGTATATCATGAATCTTAATTACATAGACCTTCCTGTTTTCCCTTTTAGTATTAAAATATATATATATATATATATATATATATATATATATGTTTTTTCTCTCCATAAACATAGTTGTTAAACTCAATTTGGTGATTAATCCGATCAAAATAATGGATTAGTAGTCCAATTCATTGATGAATAATTGAATCGATTTGACTCGATATATATTAAAAATTTAAAATTATATATGTATCTATTATATATAAGTATATAAGTAACATTATTTGAGTAAGAAAAATCCATTCATACCCCAAAATCCAAATTTAAAAAAAATCCAATTTTTTTAATAAAAATTAATCTTTTTTTTTAATTTTTTTTTTAAAATTGGTCGAGTTGGACCTATCCAACCGGAATCCGATGACCGACCTGGACAGATTTGACCAAGTCAACTGCATAATCAGTTCGAAAGTAAAATCGGTCACACTCCGGACCAAGTTTTATAACACTGCCTATTAATATTGAAAAGTTCAAAATCTATCTCTACAAAAATTTTAGTATGTTTTTCATTCTCTTAAATATATTATTTTTTGGGTCTGGAGTTAGACTTGGATGAATTCGAGCCTATATGACATTTTTTAAAACTTAAATTATAGGTTAAAATATGTTTTTTGTCCCTATAAATATCAAAATGTTCGAAACTCATCCCTACAAATTTTTTAGTCCTTTTTTTGTCCTCGAAAAATTGAAATATGTTATTTTTTGACTGGGATGTAGGTTTGGATATTTAAACCTAATTGTCACTCGTTCATTAGTTTCATTGATGACTATGAGAATAAGTGATTTCTCGGAGTTAAAAACCACTACAAAATGCTGAAAAAGAAACCCTACAAATTTGTAAATCTCTCTTTTCTAACCTCCTTCTTCCTTATCTTTCTTCATCTTCTTCAAATTTAAATAAACAAGTTTTATTTTTTCTTTTTCAAATGTTCTGTTCAACTGCAATGGTCAACACCGCCTTATTGACACTACCATCTTCTTCTTCTTTGAATTCCCCTTCTTTCTAAAAACCTAACACCTTTACTCTCAAACTCAATGTTACGAATACCAATTCTTATGTTTTATTAGAATCAAACTTCGCTGACAAACTCAACAACTTGGCTTCCAAATTCATCTCTCCTGGGATTAGCCTGTGGACAGAAAAGATGAAGAAAGTTAGGAAAGAAAGATTTACAAATTGGGGGTGGGGGGGGTGGGGGGAGGGGTTTCCTGCATTTTGTGGCAATTTTAACTCCCAAAAATTACTCACTTTCATAGCTATCAATGAAACTAATGATAGAGTGATACATGGGTTCGAATACCCGAACCTACATCCAGGTCAAAAAGTAATAGATTTTAATTTTTCGAGGACGAAAAAAGACTTAAAATTTTGTAGGGACGAATTTCAAACATTTCAATATTTTTAGGGACGAAAAACACATTTTGGCCTATAATTTAAGTTTTAAAAAATGTCACATAAGTCTTGCTCAAAAAATAACACATTTCAATTTTACGAGGATGAAAAATATATAGAAAATTTTGCAAGGACGAGTTTCAAACTTTTTAATATTTATAAGGACGAAAAATATAATTTAACTTAAAAAAAAAACATGAGAATTATATTTTCGTATTTGTTTCTTCTTATGGTATGTTTTGAAATAAAAGTTGAAGTTGAAGGAAAGAATGAATAATGGGATGCAAGCGTGTTGGTTACTTATTTTTCACTTCTTTAATATAAATAAATTAATGGATGGCTAAAAACTACATAATTACTTTCAAAATTATTTTTATTATATAATACTACTTTTTGTTTATATAAGAAAGTTTTTATAAAAAAATAAATAGGTACATTTACTTAGTCCTAAATATAAGAAATACTGACTCATTTTAAAATATATTAATTGTTACTTGTTTATATCCTTAAGAAGTAATCTCTTGATGAGAAACCCACTTATGTGGATACACTATTTAACTTATTAACAATATGTCTACACTAATTATCTCTTGAAATATCAAAAACACTTGAACTATTTAATTTTATGAATACTTTTAAGCAAAATTAAAATCGTGATATTAATTAAAATTAATAAACTTAAAACTATTTTCATTTATCTCGATAAATTATATATATAAACGACTGAAAGTACTGTAGAATGTAGTAGGCTACTAGCTTCTCAGATAACATAAATCTCCAAATAAATAGTTTCAATTAAAGTCTTAAACCATTTCCTAGAGGAATGTCATTGACCAAGTAAATTTAGTTGCACTTTTAAATTTTAATTCTGCCTGGTCATTGGTAGCTACTGCAACTAAAAATAATACGAAAAGAAAGAACTGAGGCAAAGTGCACAGAATTGAACAATGGACTTTAAATAAACTTAGAATGGTTACATTAGGATCCGCTCCCAACTTGAGCCTGATTTGGAGTTTAATTTTACCCCACAAAGTAAAACGAAAAAAAATCACACAAACCAAATTCCCTCTCTTCCCCGTGCCTATAGTTAAAACTTAAGGCCGGGAACTACTCCACCAAGGATCCAAATTTTGGAAGATTCACCTATCCAACAATCACTAATTTATACATTCCCGTAACACAACATCACTAAATGAAACTAAAAACCTCGTGCCTTCGGCACCAACATATCAGAACATTATTACTTTCTCCCTAAAAACAACTATGAGTCTATGATACTTAACTTTACCTATACTATTATTGTTCTTTCGTTTTTCTTGTTAAGTCACGTCACACTACACGCAAAAGGGTGGCTTCCTTCCTTAATCATTCAGCCCCTCCGATTGGTTGGAGAGCAAACAGCTTCAACTGATAACCGCTTCAACACATTTGGACAAGGGTCTTGCTCAAAGTTACTGTTTGATACAGTGACCGTGCATCTTGGCTTTCCTATACATTTCTGTGAAAAAATAAATGACTAAGAGCATAAGTTATATTATCATCCAAAGATAAAACTTGTTACAAAGTTTAAGATTACCTTCTCTAGGGTGGCATAGGAAGTGGGAGAATGACAAACTCCCTTCTCATAATTCCCACATGTTCCCAAAGGAGTTCCAAAGCTTGCAAATTTAATGGAAGAGATGGCCTGGCCAGGACTACAATGCAAGTGAACTTTTGGAGGATGGAACTCTTCCGATTTTCCGTAGCTATCAATGTGCCAATTCCTAATGTTTGGGTGGTATTCAGACACATCAGCACAGATACTGCTTACCGATCTCTTTACAAGTGAAATTTTTGAAGGATCTCCCCCAAGTTCCTCAAAAACAACCAACAGATTATGATTTGGCTTCAACCAAGATCGAGGTACATGGTACCTGAAATATTTTAGTACCATATATAAGGGACTTCTGAGTGAGCCATGCATCATCACCTATATATAATATCAACCAAAAGTAAAACTTACCATCGCTGGGTTGGTTGGCCACAACCAACCTGGCACTTTGGAGGTCTGAATGTGCCGGCATAGCTGCAACCATTGCAAATACTAGCAGCCGGAGCAGTCCAGTATCTTCCAATGCTCAGCCCATTAACCCATATTTGACCTTTACCCATACCCTCCATGTCCAATGCCAACGGCTCGTCTCCATCTGGAGCATCGAAATAAGTCTGCAAATACACCAATAAATTTATCATTTTTTATGGCCAATACTTGGTTTCAATGAACCTTAAGCACGTTTCTGTTTATTTTTACCTTGTGCCATGTCAGGGGTTGATTTTTGTCTGAAACTAATGCAGACTGCATCCACTCTACAGAAGAGATACCATTTGGAGATGCAAGATTCATGGCCTCTCCTTTCAGCCCAACCTGTTTTAAGAATTGGCATGTCTTAATATATAATTTTCTTTGTAACCAAGACAACTTAGGTAGCTAAAGAAAGACTACGCAACCTGATAAGTCCATTTCTGCCAAGATAAGTCCAACTTTCCTTGGTTAAGTCCACGGAGTACAACTGGACCAAGGATTCCTGTGTTCCAAGTCTCGAAATGTCCTCCCACATTCTATGACAATGCATCACAAAAGAATGATGTTAGTCATTAATAGACAAAGAATAAAGCCTTTGTAAGCGCAGCTGAGACAACTATACGGAGGATGATTGTACGTGATGACAATTCATTCAGTTAAAAAAGGGTAGATACCTTTCATAAGAAAACTTAATGAGAAACCATATAAAATAAACTTCAAACGGTTTTTCTGAAAATTTGGTTTGTGACAATGGATTGCATCAGTTGTTGTATTGTATGTAGTAGGGTTTCCGAAAGTAAAGGTGGGAAACAAAACTTACTGGAAGTCCAACAGCAACACTGAGCAGAGCTATTCTGTTTGTTCCAGCACGGAGGTTTACTGTGCCAGTATATCTGAATCTCCTATCCTCCCTCGTTCCATAGGCAGAACCTGTTTTCAATCATAATTATCATGATTCTTTGTCTAATAACATGGAAAGGAGATCTGGAAAAGAAGGAAACAGACTACACACCAGAAAATTGACCATTGATAAAAACATGCACAGCATGGCCTGTGGATTGAACAATGAGAGTGGGTAGTTTGCCTCCTTGGAGAAAGGATTCGGATAAACCTATATCAACACTACAGACAAGTTGACATGAAATATATCAGTATGATCAAAATGGTTTCTAGACAATTATCATTTAACAGCAGCAACCTATGAGAGATTCCATTAAATGTCAGAGACATGCTATTCAGGAAGACAGATTTAAGATGTGGACATCATAGCTATGTTAATTCCATATTCAGCACCTATAAATTTAACTGATTATTTTCATGGTTGATGCAAGTGATCTTCTGTGTGTTTGAAAAATGAATAAAGAAGATTGTTAAGCAAGAGAACTCGATACTTGTCAATGTGAAAGAATTAAAACGACTCGTACATTTCTTCAAGAAACTAGGAACTAAAGGCATAAAGAATTTCAATAGTAAATTGACAAAGTTACTTACTTAAGGAGCAAACCTAATCAAATCTAGAAAACCAAGCTTACCTAGTTATATACCAAAGATAATCACTCGTATCCCGTGTAACATTTATCTGTTCCAAGAGACCAGAAGTAGTGATTGTAATTGCAGAGCCGTCATCAACAGAAGAAATATCTTCATCAAAACTCTCCCAGGAGAACATATGAGTATTTGTTGGTAACATTTGCATCTGAGATGTTTGCACTCCAACCTAATAGAAGAGAAGATGAATTCAGTGGTTTTAAACAATTTTAAATTGTTTGAATCTCATTGATGGAGATATTGAATGTGAATAAATTGTATCCTAGGAAGCATAATGGTGATCCCATAGTACCAAAGGAATATGATGATTTAAAATATCAGACTTCTGTTACATACTTTTGCTGTATTAAAAACAACATTTCTGCAATCAGGGAGGATGCTGATGGACCAAGGAGGTAAGTTATAGTGCATATTGTTGAACATCACTCTAACAGAAGATTTTGTATCAAAGTTTGAGAGGAAAGCAGCACAGTCTGATTTTGTAGTGTATACATGAGCCTGATAAAAGGTGCACTAGGGTCAGCAAAGAAACTTGTGGCACAGCAAAAAAAAAAAAAAAGAAAAGAAAAGAAAGAGTAGGTTAAACCTGTTGGAAGTTCCCCAATGAAGTAACAGCAGGGTCAGTTGAAACTAAAGCCCGCTCACACATCTTGACGGCCTTATGAAGCTCCTTTAGATGACCATACTTTGGTTGCCTAATCAAACCTGTCATTTTTGTCAACAAATGTAGTCAGTCAAGTCATCAGTAATATAGTCTGGGCGTACTGCTGAGAATTAAATCTTAGGTGAAAGCATTTAGACTGTTACTTCAGACTAGTGAAGTGTGGTGAATGTCTTGACTCTTGACTTAAAATAGTTGATATATATGCACTAGAAGCAAATAAGAAAAATAACAGAAATAGCTAGCAGTAGCATAATCTACAAAAATTTAGGTTCTCACCATATTCATCCAGTGGAGCATCATAGTCATAACTTGTAGTGATGAAAGGGCCTCCAGCTGTACGGCCAAAATTGGTTCCTCCATGATACTACAGGTGCAAAGGAAAGTTATAAGTGTAAATGTCATTGTCGTCATTGTCATCATCATTATCAAATTTTTAAGTGTTAAGTCAGCATAAAAAAACCAACCATGTAATAATTTACAAAGGATCCTCCTTTTTGTATGAATCGGGCAACTCCAAATGCCAAATCCTGAACAGGTCTTTCATGATTTGGACCTCCAAATTCAGAAAACCTTCATATTCGACAAAAAAAAAAAAATTATGCAAGCTCATTTCTTTAATTCCAAAATTTGAGAGTAACAATAAAAATGACTACCAGCCACTCCAAGCCTCTGTCCAAATTGAAGGCTTATAGGGTTTGTTAGGAGCAAAATAATCACAATAAAAGCCATTGCACGTGTTTATCTGTCATTAAACAAGAAACAGAAACAGATTAATATATCAGCCACATTCCTGAACATTCAAGATTCTTGAAAAGAAAAATTGGGGCTACAATTGGTTGGTTGCTCCATTTTATTTAAGCTAGAAAAAAAAAATGTGATGGTGCATCCGAGGACAGCATTTAATATTTCAGTACATAACTTTCAAGAGTAAAAAAGAATGACAATGCTCACCACAGGATCTGGCGCATCATCTTCCTTGCACATCACCCAGGGGACCCCAGTTCCCGTTTCCACAGCCATTTTTGCAGCCCAGTTCACATAATTTTGGCCAGCGGGTCCAAGTAATTTACTCTCTGTCCCATACTCATTCTCAATCTGAAACAGCATAATGTGCATGTCTCCCTATTATTATAGCCACTTAGCCAGATCTAAACTGAAATGTCTACAACCACTAATGGTTTATTTAGTTCCTTTCCTAATTTATTTATTTTTTGAGAAAACTGGTAGATTATAAATACACAAAAAGCAAGTTAGCAATGGAAACGATACAACACCTGAGAGAGTATGATAGGGCCACCCTGAGATTCATAGAGACGTTCACTCTTCATCATTCCCACAATCTTCTCGGTGAACCCTTGCATTGCTTTCTGCAACACCGTTAAAGGGTCATCAATAAAACCATTTCCATTGAAAGAGACAGAAAGAAATTTCCAAAATTTCCTTTTAGTTAGTTATTCAATAACGTAGTAATGAAAACTGATTTTGAGGAGAGAGAGAGAGAGAGAGAGAGAGACCTTGAAAGGTTCATTGTCTGTTCTAAAGCTGATGCCCGGAACATACTTGAGCCAAACAGGAAATCCTCTGCACATTACAAGAGAAAATCATTAAACAATCGAACACCGCCCCTACATGGCCAAAACCTCGAGTGTTAGGAACAACATAAAAGAGTGAAAAAATTTGAAGGTACCCGAAATTCCATTCTGCACAGACATAAGGTCCTATGCGAAGATGAGCATATAGTCCCGCTTTCTGTATTGTCTTAACGAACCTCACCAGATCATACCTTCCTTCAAAGTTATACTGAACCAAATTGCACGCAGAGAGAACACAAAGAGAATGAACCTCAAATTCAACAATTTTAAAAAAAAAAAAAAAACAGAAATAAGTGGCTAAGAGAGGTACATTGCCACGAGAAGGCTCGTGAACATTCCAAAAGATGTAGGTTTCAATGACGTCTAGACCTCCCTCTTTGGCCTTGTAAATCAGATCTTCCCACATCTAACAGAGAAAGAAAAAAGAACAGCGAATAAGGTAAAGTTTCTTTGGGCATACGAGAAAATAAAATATGGGAAATGGAAGAAGAAGAATACATCTGGGGTGCTTCTGGGGTAATGTATAGAACCAGAAAAAAGGATTCTCCTTTGGCCATTGATGAGGATGGCTTTTCTGTCGTAGGTAACGCTACAGTGAACCTGCTCAAGCTGAAAACCCAACCACAACGCCACACAAAAGAATGCTGCGAATTGCATTTTGGAAACCGAGGTAGTTTCCATGTTTTCCCTACCACTCTCGAAGAAAATGGAGAATGAAGAGAGTGAGAGAGAGAGGAAAGAAAAAAGGGTGTTGTTGCTGCTGAGTGTTGATAATGGTATCCAAAGAGAAAGAGAAGAGCGTGGTGAAGGTGCCAAGTAGGTCGATTTAACTCGGTGTTGGGGACACCAAAGTCTGAGACTCTGGTGAGTGTTGAGTAGACCATTTTATATAAGACCTAATGGAAAACAGCTTTTCTTTCGCACACTCATTCGTAGCCACAGGTGTCCTTGGCACCTCCCTCAGCGTGGCTACCAACGCTGTAAAGTAATGTGTAAATTATGGTAATGATGTAGTCTAATCTCTCTGCCAAACAACCATAACAGAAAGAATGTGATCTAAATAAATACTGCTACAATAGAACAACCCTATATTCTTTTGTTGGACATTTTTTATTTACTGCATATTTTGTTTTTTCTTTGATGTTTTCATAAAATGTTTAATATTATTCAATTAAGTAAATGTTGACGATCTTTATTATTCACACTATAAACAGTATCAAGGGATCACTTTTTTACTATAAATAATGAGAATCATTAAGTTGAGTCATATAATTATAGATGAACGGTCAATACCAAAGATTTTATTTTTTCTGAACTCTTGGGGTTTTTATTTTCAACTCTTTGTTTTGAGTACCAATCATTTTGAGTATAATAAATCAGCTTAATTTTTCAGTAATGAGACTCTAATTGAATTTGAACTTACACTTTATTTAAAATAAATCCAATTTAGTTAGTTACCACTCACACTAAAAAAGGGTAAGAATAAGCTTTATTCTCGAACAAATTTTTAGTGGACTGATTGTAGTAATGCTATTTTCGGTTGATAACGTGCAAAGAATGAAATTCAATTGGCGCATAAAAAACGTTGTTCGTTAGTAAGTACTTTGTATTAAGAACGTGCCACAACACAAGGAATAGTCTGTTATGTAGATTACTAATAGAATACAACAACAGTTTAGCAATTTAGGGGTTGGATTTGATGAGGGAGTGAATGAATGCGATATTTATGAACAATCATGGCCCATACACATGAGTGCTGATTTCATGTGAACCCAAAACAGAAAGGAAAACCCTTTTCCTTCTTTGCCTTCTTTGTGGTGTTTGTTGGACATGTCATGTGAACCAACGGTGAGCCAACCCCTTATCGTATTGCCTTCACAACAGCCATTTACCATTGTCACAATTTCACAATGTTGAGCATTTTCTTTTTAAAAAATTGGAGAAAACAAAGTGATATACAAAATAATTAATTACTAGAACCATAACACACACAACCCTCACCTTGGATGCCATAGAAGAAGAAAAAAAATCAAATCTCGCCTTTTTTTTTTTTTTGTCAATTTCTTTAGTCTTTAAGTAGTACCAAACTCCTATCACCTTTATTTTTTGTCTCAACTTTCCGCTAATGACCGAAGCATAAGGAAAAATTAAATGAAGGACACGACATGTTGGGTCACTACTTATTTGTGTCTTATGTAAATGTAAGCAAGTTTCAAGCATATATAAAATAATTTCGTCCATCAAGTTCACCATAACTAACTGTAACAATAAAAAAGGCAAGTACTGGAAAAAATAAACTAGTCCCTTTTATATGTAAAAAGCGTGTCCTGAGGGCCAGAAAGGAAAATAAAGCAAAAGAAGTTAAATAAATAACGAGGCATAAAAATTCATTGGATGATAATTTTGACAAAGCGATAATTCTAATTGAATAAAGAAGGATGAACTCAAAATTTAACTATAAAATTTTGTGCTTAATTTCTGTTTATCGTTTAGTCAATGCACATATTTAAGCAATACATTGGTTTTGAGTTGCAAGGTGAGTCAAAACACCATATGGATCTCTCTTAATTAAAAAAGTAAATAACATTCATATTCTTTGTGTTTTAGTGAAATCGCAAAAATATAATTTTTCTATTCCTATATTAACATACTTTAATTGTTTAAAAAATATTATATTGTATCTCCCTCTGTAAGGAATATTATTGTAAACATTAAAAGAAACAAGAATATTTTACTGTTAATAAAGTAAATAAAAAGATACAAGATACCATTAATTAACGTGAGACAACCTTGTATTTATTAATTTACATATTGATTTTTTTATCACTAAATATTAATTGATAATATTGTTAATTTTTGTTAACAACCAAAATCGAACTCAAATCCATGATCTTTCATTTATTCATTCTCCCTTAAGCATCCAATCCACTAATCATAGAAGTTGTTTATTGTATACTAAAATAACATTTTTAAAACTAAGAAAAAAAGGAGAAACTAAAATTAAAATAACATATTTTATAAAATTTAGAAACATATTTAAACAATGGCATCCTGAATCATGATGGAGATATAGCCAAATAGGCATGCTGTTGAGCCATTCTATTCCTCTCACTCTCATCCCTTCTCATCTCCGGGTGGGGGACCTTGTTACTTTTATTTTATTTTTTATAACAGAGCTTTGTTATTTTATTATGTGTACTGAGCAGGCTTGGGTGAATATCTTGATCCGAGATAAAGAATTAAAGTTCGTTATTCATTAACCGAATATTCAGTTTTTCTTTTTCAAAAACAGTAAAAAGACACCAAAAGATAGAGAAAGCAAAAGTATATTTTGTTCACCTGTGTGTGTAGATGCTCCCCTAAAATACTCACTTTATATTAACCCATTATAATTTATAAAGCCAGAAAAACCATTCTACCATGCAAGTGCTCCTTAAATTAGTTTTAAGTCGCGACAAACCCGAAGTCATACGGTTAATTAAGCATGCATGGGTAAATGTGGTTTATATGGTTGGTAAGTCATGATATTATATTCTTCATGATATTTGTCCTAGAAATTGAAGCACCACATGCCCATGTTTGGTTCTGAATCCACCCAGTAATTCCGTTTCATAGTGTCGTTTACGATGATGTTCTGAATTCTTATTAATTAAATTTGATGTTTGTATAGTAGTTTTTATTTGCTTTGGTGTTCCAGCTTTCATCAACGTTTAACGGCGAAAATAACGGATGCAGATTGGAATTTTGGAACCCAAAGGCAGTGGGGCTTTTGTAG
Organism: Glycine tomentella; assembly: GCA_007407185.1. NCBI lineage: Eukaryota > Viridiplantae > Streptophyta > Magnoliopsida > Fabales > Fabaceae > Glycine > Glycine tomentella. The sequence continues at coordinate 3,176,181 of PYAF01004289.1, read as the reverse complement.
ATCTTGTTGTGGTCCACCCACTTCTTGGACTTTGAAGTCTCATTACTAATACAATATCATAATTAACTTGTGTTAAATGTTAATCAGTAATACACAGATAGTTTTTATTTATGTACGATTATGTACATTTTGGATGGCAATGAATAAAAAAGCATATCCTTTTGTTGATACTACAAAGTAAACTACGCTTTTTGTGTTATTCCTCCATAAATTTCGCTCAACCCACTTTGCTACGATGAAATATTCAATGAGTGATATTAAGATGCTCTACAAAAGAATAAAGTATGGACATTTTAATGCTCTAAATGCCCCTACTCCATTTGTCTCGTATCTTTCACGAAGAATTTCAAATTTCGTATATGCATATTTTAATACTTTGATCATGAAAGATTATTTGTAGGGAAATTAAGATAGCCATACTTTTAATAATAAGACTAAAGGCTGAAGTTTTAATAAGATAATAATCATATGGACTCACTGGAATTATGGCAGTGTTTGACTCAACTTTTAAAAAAAAAAAAAAAATCTCTTAAAATAGAAAGTTGGGTTAAAACACACTTGAAAAAAGAATTCTTAAAAAATTCAAGATACTTGTTTATATATATAACAGAGGGAAATGTAGTTTACAAAACAACTAAATTAACATAAAAAGAAATTGCATATCCTGGTTTCTCTCGCCCTCTCTCATATGAATTAATTTATGTGAGACTATATGAAATGAAACTTTTTTGTTTAAAAGAAATTATTAAACCAAAATTATAAAATAACTTATATTATTTTAAACTGTAATTTAAAGTAACTCCTCTTTAACGTCTACGAATGTAAGATATTTTTAAAGATGAATAATTTCATTATCTTGTAAAAAACCTTCGTAAGTATATATATATATATATATATATATATATAGATAGATAGATAGATTCAACCTTTACTGCATCCTAAATTGTATACTTATAATTTCATTATTGCATTTGTTGCTTGGCCGGATTTTAGAAGACAAATCTATATATCGTTCTTTGAAATTTACTATTATGACATTCAGTTATTTAATTTACCTGGCCTTGCATTTTTTTTATTGCTATAAATTATTATTTTTACAAGGACGGTAACTTATTATTAGTAAGCCGAATATCATCATATTTTGAAAGTGAGCAAAGTTCTCACTACCAAATATACCAGTCATTTTGTCATCGTATAAAAGAAAAAAAGATAGATTTGGTCACTAGGGAGTGGCCACTTTTTCAATCGTATGACAAATTTGGCTTCTTATGTTCTTTTGCTTGCCAATTACAATTAAAAACATGAAAAGATTCCCTAACTAGTGTCCTATCACTACTATGATAATATTTGACTTAAAATTCTCATTTTTATTAATTTTACTAGTTTAAGATTATTAGTTTAAAGATTTTATTTGTTGAGATAATTTTTATGTTTTTATAGTGGACAATTGTATTCTACAGTTTACCATGTACTACCTTAATTAGGGTGGACTGGGGGAATAACAAATTAAAAACAAAGGCACCAACAAGGTTTAATTAGGTAACAGTTCTGAATACATGACTTATTAGTCATTAGCACATGGCTTGAATGACCCTTAAGAAAATTATATCAACCACTTATTATTGCTAGAGCCTAGAACTAGAATGACCCATGAATATGCTTTGAGAAAAAAGAAGAATAGGATTCGTTAGCATTGTGCACGCGCTTCTATGGAGATTCCCTCGACCCTAAGATTTACTATAAATAGTGGAGTACACTTTTTACAGTCAGCTATGATCCAAAGGCCAGTCTCATCTCAGTACATTTGTTTTGGTTCAACCGTTCAAAAGTTAAATTTGGAAGAAAAACGTAGAAAAAATGGGTAGAAATAAAGGGGTTATTTAGCTAAATAAACGTACTAAACTTAAATATTTTCTACTTATTCAAATAGGTAGAAAAAATGGCATACAATATATAAATAAAGGTTATATTATTTTGAAAGTTTAATTTAATCTAAAGATATTAAACTTTTTATTTTATTATTTTTCTTAATATAAAATGTTTTTTAATGTTATAAAACTGTTATCTAAATTTTAAAACAAAAGACAGCCAATTCTCCATCCCTAAATTTCATGTCTCTCAGTCTTTCACAAAGATTGATTTGTTCTCAATCCAATTTTGACAACAAAAATCTAAGTTGACTGGGTTAGATTCGAGTTTAGATTTTTTCCAATTGTAAGTGAGGGTCAGGTATATTGGTCCATCATTACTATTTTGATATAATAAATATTTTAAATTACTATTATAATCTTATAATTTTAATAGATTAATGTTTGTTTTATGCATGAAATTATTGCTTTCTTATAATTGTATATAATTATTACTTATTTTCATGTTGAGCTCAAGAAATAGATGAGAGCAAACAATTTTTATTTAACCTGTTGCTAAGTACTTGGAAGTTCAACCTTGATAAACAAGGTGTCATGATCATTATTTTTTTACGTTATCCAAAAATAAATGAGATCAAATAATTTTTATTTGAAATTTCAATTTAGCATGTTATAGTAGATTCAATCCAATTACAAAAATAATTGTCATGTTTTTTCTATTTTTTATAAAAAAAACGCATGATAGGATTGGAGGCGAGGTGGTGTAGGGAAACCTGATCCCCAAGTGGAGGCAAGAATGAATCTAATTTTTGGATTTCGACAGGAATTAGGGTTGGAGGTTGGAGGCTGGGAGGACTTAGGGAGTCATGAGTTGGGAGCGAGGAGACTAAACTCGTCCATGTCCTCACTATGTTGTTATGCCTACTCACTTGAAAGTTTTCTAAAATTATCTTCACACTTTCATTTTTTTTTAAATAAATCATGAAGATATATATTTTTTTTATTTTCCTCAATCTTTTAATCAGATTGTATAAAACAAAACAACAAAAATATAAAAACTATTTTTTAAAATAATCCTTTTTGATCCATCATACTAATATGCACTCGCTTTCAATAATTTCGATCTTCTAGAAGTGAATTGATTTCTTAAACTTTATTTACTTTCCTCGTTTTTGACGGGACAATGGTGTATTTATATTTGATTAAATTAATTTTTCTCTTTAATTTATTATTTATGTTTGTTTTGATCTTTTAATTTTCTTTAATTTTTAAAATTAATTCAATTCATGCGATTTAAATTAAATTATCGGTGTTAGAAAAATATATTTTATAATGGTTAAAATCACTTATGACAGTTTTAAATCAACATAAAATATGTTTTTTTAACATCATTAATTCAATTTAGACCAAAGAATCAGATTGAATTCATTTAAAAAAATTATAAGATTGAATTAAACATAAAAAATAAAAGATCAAATAAATTTAAAATTCAAATTAAAGGAATTATATTTTATACATGGCGCCAAAGACAACATGCTCTCAAACTATATTGTACTCACTTCTAGCTAATTCCCGTGGGTCACTGGGGGCTGTGACATGTGGGCGTTAGTTAGGTAAGGTGCACACTGCAATGCATAGTGTAAGCAATGATTTGGACCGTTTGATTGAGACCATTATGCTTTCATAACCAGCCTCTTCTTTTTGCCATACATATCACTAATTTTTCTATAACTAAATTCAAGGACGGTGGGTTGGTCCAAGTAAATTTTTAAAACATTATTAGTTAATGCCAATGGAGTATTACAACATAAAGCTAATCCATATCTCTCCCTTTTTTGAATGACAAAGCTAATCTATATCTAAGGAGACAATTTTGAATTAAGGATGTGCCGTAACAAAAAGTCATATAGAAAATTTGAATCTAATTATTTTGGCACCCCACGGAGCAGTGAAATAGCAACCACCAAAATGACCTTGTTAAATTATCTGTCATAGAAAAGGATGACATAAAGATGAGACAATACAATTGTTTTTTCTTAGCCACACTATACCCTAACCAAGCAAGGACCAATCATTTACGATTGCAAATGCTAACAAAAAGCACTTCATTTTCATCAAAGGGATTGAGAGCACGACACACTTGTAAATTGTAATGAATTGCGAATTCCTCCAAGCTTGAAACAATCATTGGTTCGCTCCATGCTATGCTAATGTTTCGTCATTTTGGTAGCAGTCTAGAAGAACAGCACTTTAGGGAGTTTGGCTCCAATTATTCGTATAGATAGACAAGTAGAAAGCTCGCAGTGATACCAACAACAAGAAGATGACTCCAATCTATTTGCATGATCAGCTCAAAAAGTCATTTGTGTCCCACAATATGCGCATGTAATGATGTATAGGACACCACCGGACACGTTACTTTTCAAATAATGTTGAGAAGCCTTTTATGCAATTCGCTTTGACCATACATAGAACTAGGAAAATCACATCCGGCTATCAAAGCGGGTAAAATAAAATAACGTTTAATATTGATATATATTATCATTTAATTACAAATTATTATTTAGATGAATTTAAACATAAATATCTGTAAAGATTATTTAACTTTTCATAAATTGTGAATTGCGATGGAATGATAGTTAGTGGATAATATTTTTTCTCAAAATAATATTGATTTAATTTATATATTGGGCCTCGATTGGTGAGGATCCAAGGGTCTTCCTCCCGAAAGACCAAAGACGAAAGGAAATTTTGTTGGGCTTTGGGTTCTGTTATTTGGGCTTTGATGGGCCTTTGGAAGAAAGGAACAAACTAGGTATCTATGTTTGGGAAGCGCATCAAACATGTGCATGAGAGTGGCAGCATGCTTGGCGCCACTAGACGCGTAGCTGGATTCATTCCTCGGAGGTTACGATCGGTGCGGCAAGTGCATGGAGATGGGGATGGCGAAGAGGCTCTACGTTTCTACAAGAGCAGAGGCCAACACATTCTCATCAACCCTCGAATTCTGGACACCATCGTTCGGAGATCCGCGATAAACCCCACCGACACGGTCCTCGAAATCGGACCCGGCACCGGCAACCTCACCCTCAAGCTCCTCGAAGCCGCGCACAAGGTCGTAGCCATCGAGATCGATCACCGCATGGTCCAGGTTCTCGAGAAGCGCGTCCTCCAACGTGGCCTCAAAGATAAGCTCAGGGTCAGTGCTAACTCACTTAACCACACATTTCACACTTTACCTGTTTGATGAAATGCCTCAGCCAAAAAAGCAATAAAAAAAAAGGAAGAAAACATAACACGTGGGTTTTGTTTTTGTTTTTGCAGGTTATAGAAAGAGATGCAATGAGAGCCCCGTTCCCGCGGTTTGATCTTGTTGTGGCCAACATTCCTTACCGGATATCTTCCCCTCTTGTGATTAAACTTGTGTATGGAGCAACGCCGTTTCGGAGTGCCACGCTTCTGCTCCAGAAAGAGTTCGCTCGGAGATTACTGGCTTGCCCCGGTGACTCCGGTGGGTTTAACCGGTTGTCGGCGAATGTGAAGCTTGTGGCTGACGTGGAGCTTGTGATGGATGTAAGCAAGAGGGACTTTCTCCCTTCACCTAAAGTTGACTCTTCTGTGGTCATAATTCGCCCCAAGCATCAAATTCCCAATGTGGATCTTCGTGAATGGAGGGCTTTCACCAGGACTTGTTTTAGTAGTAATAGGAACAAGACACTTGGGGCACTGTTTAAGCTCAAGGGGAAAGTTTTTGAGTTGTTTAAAATCTCCAATGGAAATGATGAATGTTCTTCCCACAAGGGTGATGAGGTTCAAGATGAAGGAGGGTTGACCTCGTTCAAGGAAAAGATTATTGGAGTGGTTAGAACGGGCGGCTTTGAAGATAAAAGGCCTGCAAAACTTTCTCTCCAGGAGCTTCTGCATTTGCTCTCTTTGTTCAATCAAGCTGGCATTTATTTTAATCATCGTGGACGTCACAAGATTGAAGATATGCTTGACAACGATGATGAATAGTGCACCTGCTGAGATGCTGTGTGTATAACATCATCATTTGTTTTTTTTTTTTCACTAGAAAGCAAGCATTCTTGATTTGATGATATTTTGAGAAAAAGTAATGCACACCAAAGCAAAAAAAGTGGGAGTATGAAAAATGAGAAGAGTTCGCTCTAACCATTAAATCTTGCTTGGTTGGTCAAGATTGGTTTTACTTAAATAAAACATCAATGTGAGATTGAATGACCAAAATTAGCTCTTTTTATGCTCTCACTTGATACCCCCTATCTATACATGTATTGAAACGATGCACCCTTATGGCTGTATTGGCAAAGGCCAGAACCGGCATGCTGAATTCATGGTACAGTAAATGGTAGTTAACAAATTTGGCAGTGGTTGTTTCCAAATGGCAATATGTTAGAAGCAAATAAAATATTCATTAGGTTTGGCATAGGATTCACTTGTAGTTTTTATAGAACAAGTTGATGCTAACTCTCGCATCCTAGTGCTAAAGAGCGCTGTTCTTACTGTTTCTTTAACTCTTACTGCATAATAAAAGATGTGTTAGTTATCTGCTTTTGCACTGCAACTATTTTTTTATTTTTTAGTATTTCAGTTATTGTTCTAGTCAATAAGTGGTTCATATATTTTAGGATCAAGTTAAGTTGTTATTCAATGTTACTAAAATCTTGGTAATAAATAGTTTTTTTCTGTTTCATTTGAATATTATAAATGTAATTGTTGCTGAAGAATAAACGTACTCCTTCAATTATTTTTAGCATATATTTATCTTCTCCTTCAATATATATTTTTGTTCTCTTCAAGCAAATATTATTTTTATTTCCTCTTGAAAATTTTTAACAATTGGTATCAGAGCTTATTTCTTACGAGACTTGATAAAATGGATTCTGAAACAAGTTTTTCCCAAGTAGCTTTTCCAGTTTTCAATGGGGAAAATTATGATCTTTGGGCCGTCAAAATGGAGGCTTACCTAGAGACTTTGGATCTTTGGAAAGCTGTAGAAGAGGATTATGAAATCCTTCCACTATCAGACAATCCCACAATGGCCTAGATCAAGAATCATAAGGAGAAAAAAAGCCGAAAAGCAAAGGCAAAATCATGCCTTTTTGCTGGTATCTCTACAACCATCTTTACTAGGGTCATGACTCTCAAATCGGAAAAACGATTTGGGACTATCTAAAGGTGGAATATGCTGGAGATGAAAGAATTAGAAGCATGCAAGTGCTTAACTTAATGAGGGAATTTGAGCTTCAAAGGATGAAAGAGTCTGACACAATCAAGGAATACTCAGACAAATTATTGGGCATTGCCAACAAGATAAAGTTATTGGGCGGTAATTTTGCAGATTCCAGAATTGTTGAGAGAATTCTGGTAACAGTTCCAGAGAGGTACGAAGCATCTATTGCTTTGTTGGAGAACACAAAAGATCTGTCTAAAATTATTTTTGCAGAAGTTCCACATGCCCTCCAAGCCCAAGAGCAGAGAACATTGATGAGGGAAGATCATGTTGTTGAAGGTGTTTTTCTAGCCAAGAGCCAACAAGCTAAAAACTATAAGAAGAATCATCCAGGCAACAGTCAGAGCAGTGCAACTAATTACAACAAAGGAAAGGGTGAAAAGAAAAGTTATCCACCTTGTCAGCATTGTGGCAAAATGGGTCACCTTCCATTCAGATGTTGGCAAAGACCTGATGCTAAATGCATTAAGTGCAATCAAATGGGGCATGAAGCAATCATATGCAAGAGCAAAAATCAACATCAAGAGGAAGAAGCTAAGACCGTTGATCAAGAGGAGGAGGAGGATCAACTCTTTGTGGTCAGGTGTTTTGCAAGCAGCAAAGAGAGTAAGAGTTGGTTGATTGACAGTGGTTGCACAAATCATATGACCAATGGCATGGAGTTTTTCAAAGATAGCCAACCAACATCACCAAAATCAAAATAGGCAATGGTGATTATATTTCAGTCAAAGGAAAAGGGACAATTGCAATAACAAGTAGCTCATGTACAAAGTTTATTCCTAATGTCATTTTTGTACCTGAAATTCAACAAAATTTGTTGAGTGTTGGCCAATTGATTGAAAGAGGCTTTAAAATTATTTTTGAAGATAATTTTTGCCTGATTAGAGATGCAGCTAATCAGGATATATTTAAAGTAAAAATGAAAGGGAAAAGTTTTGCTCTAAATCCATTGGAGGAAGAGCAAGCTGTTTTTCCAATCAAAGAAAACATCACAGTAGTTTGGCACAAAAGGTTCGGGCATTATCACCACCAATGGTTGTTGCAACTGAATTCCAAGAGAATGGCAGCTGATTTTCCAGAACTTGATGATCACATACCAACATGCAAGGCTTGTTTATTAGGAAAGCAAAAAAAGAAGCCATTTATGAGGACAGCAAAAGGAGTCACTTTTAAGCTGCAGTTAGTCCACACAGATATATCTGGATCTAAAAAAACTTCTTCATTAGCAGATAATCGATATTATGGAGCATTTTGGAAGTTCAAAAAAAAAAAATAGTAGAAAATCAAAGTGGCAAGCAAATTCAAATTCTAAGATCTGACAATGGCAAGGAGTACACCTCAAAAAAAATTCAACCAGTTTTGTGAGAAAGCTGACATTGAGCATCAGAAGATCAACTAGCAGATTTGTTTACAAAATCACTTATGTTAGCAAGTTTAGATTGGAGTTTGCAGATCCTAAAGAGCGATGTTCTTACTGTTTCTTTAACGATTACTGCATAAAAGATGTGTTAGTTATCTACTATTTTTTATTTTTTAGTATTTCAGTTATTGTTTTAGTTAATAAGTGGTTCCTATATTTTAGGATCAAGTTAGATTGTTAGGTTGTTATCCAATGTTCCTGAAATATATCTTGGTAACAAATAATTTTTTTCTGTTTCATTTGAATATTATAAATGTAATTATTGCTGAAGAATAAACTACCCCTTCAATTATTTTTAGCATATCTTTATCTTCTCCTTCAATATATATTTTTGTTCTCTCTAAGTAAATATTATTTTTATTTCTTCTTGAAAATTTCCAACAAGATGAAATCAAAACGTGCATTTCACTTTTCTGATTTAAATATTTTGATAGAAAATCAACTTTTAATGCCAACTATTAATCTATTATACTGTTTCGTTTCTTTGACGATTACTGCATATTTAATAAGTAGATTTGGTTTAAGATGGTTAAGATCTTTCTTGGTTTATTTGTTTGCTAATGAAGTAACTTTGGATTAGTATGCTCACTATGCTGCAGTTGTGTCCCGTATTGTATTCAATAGAGCAATTACAAGATATTAGAAATTAGAAAGTAAACAAGTTAAAAAAAATAAATCCATAATTGCTTGTCACTTCCCATTACGAATGATACTACGCAAGCATTTGTCTTCAATACCTTATAAGACTTTAAAGAGTAGCAACGTGAAAAACAATCAAGAATACCATCATGGAAGGCTGTTGTGAACCCATTGTGCATTTTTTTGATCCAGTAATCATATATATATATATATATATATATATATATATATTGGGCTAAACTCGTCGGCCAAGATTAGAGCCCACAATTCCCAGCATTTGTCGGGCTGAACTCATAATGCATTGCTTTACCTCTCTCATTTTCGTTGTAGAGAACCTTAACCACGTCGTTTCCAAGCACCATCTCGATGGGTTCGTGGAAGCTCTCTATTCTCTACAACTTCCTTTTAGTTATTGGAATCAATCGTACTGCTTGATGGATGTTAGACATAAAATCCTCAATCGTACTGTTTTGAACGTAGTTTCTCAGTATCGCATTTAGTAAACCCCATTTTAATCTTTAATTTATGAGGCATGTCATATTAGTCTATAAAAGTTAGAAAATATCAAATAAATCTCTCAAATAGAAATTACTATCATTTCACTTCCTAAAATGTATAACTTATTGTCATTATAATATCTAAATTTTATATGTTACTATATTATAGTCCTTAACAGAGTTAACAATATGGACTAACAAATTTTCATTTTAGAGATTTTTTTGACATTTTTCTACACAGATACGCACACATATATGCCAACAATACTTGTAAATATTGTTGACAACTATTGCTTCTAAATTACATGCATTGCTTCTATATTGACAATAATTATAACTATTGTTATTACATATAGTTGTTTTAAAATTATTCAAATGTTATTTGATACGGTATTAACTAAGTTAAGGAATAAATTATATGAATTTGTCTTTTTAATGATAGTGAAACGTTAAAAATAATTAATTTTAAGAGGTTTGCTGAATAACATTGTAGTTGATAAAATAATAAAATAAAAGCTAATAAATTATCTTAAATAAAATATTGAATATAAATTTACAACAAACCTTAGAATATTTTGTCATGCTTTGCATGGTGCGGATATGGACATATAAATATTCAACAAGTACAAAGATGAAAATTTAAATTATTACTCAAATGACCATCGAGTTGAAGTGGATATGGTAATGATAAGGGTAGTATCCTACCCATTGTCATATATATTCTTTTCTAGTACCATGTGGATTGAGGTGAATCAGAAAGAAAAGAATTGACATGTAACATCCCGTGTTGCTAAGGTGGGGAGATCATTGGAGCAAAAGGAAATGAAACACTTCCATTGAATAACTCCTATCATGCTTCTAACGAAAGGGACAAATGAATGAATCAAAGCTTATTAGAATAAGAAGAATTTACAAATTTATACAGGCTTAAAATTGTATAATTGAGAATAGTTTAAAAAAACCAATAAGTACTTCTTGTATTAACAAACACAAAGTTCTACAAATAATGTGTCATATTCTATAAATTAATGTATATTTTGATTTCACTATGATCTCTCTAGATGCAACTACTTTACCCCTATTCAGAAAAAGAATACAACTACTTTACTCTAACTCTCTAAACTTTTGTTACAGTTGATCTCGTACTATTTAGTTATGTTCATAAATAAATGATGACAAGCAAAAAGTTTGTTCGTACAAACTAGATTTTGTGAAAATCATACGAATGAGGTGGAATGCTAAGTGGGATGGCACTTTCATTTTCTATCCTCCAATCAGTTTTTTACACGTTAATTAATAAAAGTTCAGGTGGGTTTCTGCCAACTCCTTCAGCCCCCACTTGTGTTGACTTCTCCATCAATTCAAGAGGTTCGGTTTCCTATCAAGATTTGGCATGCAGGATCGCATCAGTGCTATTGTAGGCTTGGCATATTTATAACGTCCGAGAGGTTTAAGAAGAAGCAAGAGTGTTAATTAGTTTGAGAGATAAAATGTAAAATAATACTTAATTTCTGCAATACTAGAATTTCCTACAGATTTTTTGCTTGTAGGTGCCCTTTGGCTTTGCATTTTTTAGTTTTGAAACAAAATGGTGTTGATTGCAGAATCATGGTGCTGGTACTAGAGTTGTACTACGAGTCCACACTAATTGATGAGATAGTAACAGCGGGTAGTGGAGCACGAGGTGGTGTCATGGCATGGGACCAAGTGTAACGCAAAACCCACATGGAGAACAAACCCACCACAAACGTTTCATTGGCATCAAACAGAAATAAATTAATTGTTATAGTCTTATAGACTCGCGATGTGAGAGTTAGCTTCAATCATCCCTACTTGCATTCTGTTTTCGAAGATGGATAGAGGGCCCAAGGTACTTTTCTTCTCTGAAAACCGATGTGACACAAGAGCTAACATCTAATAGAGCTAACACAATAAAACATAATCCCATTTTCTTCAAATCCCACCTTATTGTTCTCTTCTGCTCACTTAAAATTTATGTTATTACTGTTGGTGTCAGTGGGTATCATACACAGGTCTCACAGGTCTCCTTTGTACACACTGGTGCACTCACAAGCACTCACACAATATACACGAATTTACTGGAGAAGAAAAACTCTTTCTATTGATAATAGTCTGCCAAAGCCACACAGACTCTGATTACAAATATGCTATTTATAAGCAATAATCTCTAAACTTAATCTTATCAAAAAATCTTATCAAATCTCCTAATCTCTTATCAAATCTCCTAAACAAATCTCTTATCAAATCTTTAAATATATCTAAACAATATCTTCCCCATATCTTTCCTAATATCTTATCTTTTCCATATTACTACTTTTAAAATTCAAACTACATAAAAACAATATTAAAGATTAAATCCTAACAATTACAATTTCATTATATCAATATAGTATTTAAAAGATTTTAAAAACTATATTGTAAAATTAGTTTTCTATTTTATAATATTCTATGATTATTTTTTATATGATTAAGATTACTAAATAATGCAGTAAAAATAAAGATTACTGATTCATGTTTTGGTATAGGTTTCCTCGGCTAGGGTTCAAGGTTGTATATGCAAAGCATTTGCGTGTGTGTGAAATCTGTCCTCCCTTGTTAAAACCTAAGTTTTTATGTTGTGGTCGTGATCAGGTTTGTTTCCAAGTTTTTTGAGACGGTTTTCCCTTATCGTGGGTTAGTTGTAATCTCGTTATCTTCTAGGTAAATCCTTTGGTCGTCGACCGAGAAGAAATTACTCAAAACACCCTTATTTGGCCAACAAATATAGAGAATACACATTTATTTAGTCTCAAGTGTTGTCGACTGAGAAGGTATTATTTAAAATGCGCTTACTCAAAACACAAATTTCTAAATGCTTAAGAAACCCAATTTATTTATTAATTAAGTTAGATATCGTTGGATATGCAAAAATAATTTAACTTTATTTTTTCTTTAACTATAAAAACAACTTATATCTATGAGCTGACAAGCTCTTATTCAATACAGTTACCGATACCCTATATCTTATTCTAATACAGAACAGCGCACAGAAAAACGTTATTCAAAGTCTTTTTTTTTTTTATCTCAATCTACTACTCCTTAGGTGCCTACAACCCATAATTTCAATAATTTACCCTCTAGGTTGAAATAAGCAATCACATACACATGTCTCTCCAATTTCTTGATGGTGCATAAATCCAATCATGCATTAATAGGTTGCACACTAATTGGGAGCTTCCTCTTCATCTTAACAGTCGGAAAGTAGATGATTTCATCCCTCTCAGCGACCCATCTGCATGGTAATTTAAACCAATTACATATTAAAATCATTAAGTGAACATCTTAAAAAATAATTAATCAAGCAATTATATATGTAATATTTATAAGACCTGTAAGTAGTAACAAGATGGTGAAGGAAAATAGATAGCTCTAGCCTCGAGAGTTCTAATCCAGGGCATAGTCTATGTCCACCACCAAATGGGGTAAAGCAGTTGTTACCAGCCACAACTCCAATTTTCTACAAAAACATAGAGCATCTGTTGTAGTTATGAATTAATTCCTTGATAAACATGATGATGATGATGATGATGATGATGATATATAGATATAGCTTTAGAAGTTTACCTCCCATCTCCAAGGATCAAATTTAAAAGGGTTTTCATAGTTCCTCCCATCCATGTGAACAGAGGTAAGAGATGCCATAACACACCAGTGTTTCGGAATTAGGTACCCTAGATATTCAGAATATATAGTGAATTGAAACTGCATTAGTATTTTCTCTGTATTAAAGGAGGCCAAATACAGTTTACTCTTATGAAGAACTCACCTTTAATTTCTATGTCATTGGCCGATTTCCTCCAAATGCCATTGACAATATTGGCCATTCTAAGAGTTTCACTGATAACCTTTCAGAATTAGGAAGTGAAAGACAAAACAATGAACAAAAATGTCATATACTCTGAAAAATTATAATGTATCAATGGCAGCTGATTTTGCATATGGTCGCTAACTTTAGAGACTCACGTTTTGAGTAAATGGCAGTGACATGTAATCAGTCCATGCATAATCATCTGAGCAATTAGTCTTCAGCCTCTTCAGTTCCATGTTCTCCTCCTGATAAGAAGATAAAAATGAAACCAGCTTAACCAAATATAAAATTATCTTTGGAAGGTGAATGTTATTGACAAAATACTTGAGTCAATTTACTAACTTCAGATTTTATTGCTTAGCAGAATGTAAGATAAACTTGTCAGTGTTACGTCATGTGAAATATGGAAATACTATTGTATTGTAATAATGCTGCGAAAATACCGTACATGAAAAACATTGGCTATCAATTTTCATTGTCGGTTCGTTCTTAGCACCCTCGAAAAAGTGATAGGTGCTCTATTTTATATAGAAACGATGATTCACTCACGTTATTGTCAGAGGGAGTCAGACAGAGTCTAAACAGAAGAAAAATTATTCATGGACACTCATATACTAGTATCTACATAGAGAAAAAAAAAAGTGAAAAATATGATAAATAGTTTGATACGAGGAGAGAGAGATTGAGAAAAATAAATGATTGTCAATACTAGTAAGTATTACTATAAAAAAAAATTAAGTATTTTATTATTAAGAGACTCAAACATGAAAAGGTAAGGAGAAGAGTATTATAGAGAACCTTAATTTTGTATATATAAAAATACTATTTTTAGATTTGAATTAATGATCAATAAATCATTAAAATATAATTTTATTGCTGTGTCACAATTTGAATATGAGTCTTCTCTTTTTAAGTATTGTTTTTTCACAAAATAATACATCATTACAACAAGAAAATGTGATTATTATATCATGAAAAGTTTTTTAGTTTAGAAACTAAGATGAATAAGTTTTAATAGATTAATCACTTTAAGTTAAAAAAAAATACTATATTTTAATTGTCATTTTGTTATTTGTTGTGAATATTTTTTTTAAAAAAAGAATAATGGTTGTACTGCAATGAAACAGTGGACGTGTTTGGAAAAACGTTTTGTTCAATATAACAAGTGTTTTTTCAAAAGCACAACACCCATATTACTTCTAGGTTCATGTTTAGGAAAATGTGTTTTTTTTTTTCGTTGATCAGACCTTCAAAGAATATCCAAACATGTACTCAACAATTGGGTCCTTTGGAAGCAGAATTTGATTAGTGGAGCTGTTTTTACAGCCGTTGAGTTCAAATGACTTCCACAACATATCCTACGGCCAGGAAGCACTGGCACACCATATGAGGCCCACACTCCCTCGTGTAGGGTTTATAGTGCTGTTTTCGAAAGCGACTTCTTAGAACAAGTCAAACACTTCTAGGGCATATCGTTGGCCCACACCACAGAGGACCACTCCTCCTTGGCTTGGGGCCTAAACCCAATGCTAAATCACAAGTCGCAACTACCAACCGTTTCCGTTCTGTTCGGTAACTAAAACTGTTTCATTCATCCTCATTTTCTGTTTTGCTGTTTCATTCAGCTTCATTCTATCATAGTACTCCATGAGTTTAACAGTGAAGAATTTAATTTAAATATAAATTATGTTTACACTCCCATCCAATCAAAGATGGTCATGTAGGACAAGATTATTGATTTTTTAATAATTATTTTTAAAATCATATTTAAAATGATTTATAAAAATGGTTAACAATAAACCCTTTACATAATAATAATGAAATATGAAACCACAATTTTTTTATAAACATTAAAATGTATTTACTACTTTATATATTATAAAACTACTTTTTGTTAACAGATTATTTAAAACTACTTAATTCCTATAAAAACAACAGTACAATATTACTTGATTGAAAAACACTTTTATTTGATTTTTCTATTTATTTTATCTGAGTGTCTGTGTGTTTAATTATATCAACAACATTTTGGTTAAAACTTTCAATCTTATGAGATGGTTATTGTCTATATTTATTTGTTTAAAAATAATTTCGTTCCATAAGTTTTGAACGTACCTGAAGTTTGGATAGAGCGAGAGGGGAGTCACTGAGGAACTTGAGGGCAATGGTCATAGCCGTAGGAAGAGTCTCCTCCCCCGGTATCATCATCTCTATTATGTTTTGGCTAATCATTTCTGGAGTCAAACGTGACGTAGAGTTCGAGTCAACCTTATCCCTTAATAGTACGTCCACCACATCATTCACTGCTACTGCATCTCCATGATCATCTGCATTATTATCCTTCTGTAGCTTCTTCCTCTCCTCTACTATATTCCTCACCATCTTCACCATCCTATCTTTAGCCTGCACAACTCACAAACATTAGTACATGACAAAAATAAATGTTCATTATATAAATTACAAATTATTCAAGAGAATATATATATATATATATATATATATATATTTCCTTTAACTTATATAAACATTAGGTTTATTTTATAAAAGAGAGTTAATAGGCATATATTGTTAGAATAAAAGTTTTTAGACTGTCAATCATTATATGAAATGATATTTTGTGATTAAATAACAATGTAAAATTGGTGTATATATTGTTTAATTTATAAAAAATAAAAAAAACTAGGTATAGTTTATAGGACCTTCAAGGATTTATATAGTCTTGTTCCTGGAAATTTGAGGGGTAAGCAAATCAACCCTTTGATGAATTCTGCAAATTCTCTATACAGGAAGTCCAAATCTTCACCAGGACCAACGCTCATCAGTACTTTGATCAAAACAGGAAATGTAATCTGATATATATGCACGCAAAAAAAGTTCAAGGGAAAAAATATAAGCTCATTAGGAGATTACATAAAAAGAATAAGTTAATTAAGGAGACGAAAAAGAAAGATCGAAGTGCATGAGAGAAACCTTTTTGACTTGATCTTGAACATAGATTGGTTGGTGGGGCGTCCAAGAAGCGAAGCATTGTTTAACAGTGTGTTCAATGTCTCTGGTAATTCGAGCTTTGAGTTGTGGGGATCGTAGGAACCCTGCGATGAGTGTATGCACTTTCTTATGCATGGTCCCGTTCATTTTGAGTATGGATTGTTCTCCCATTAATTCTCTAATTGATTTTGGATAAGCGGGGACGAAGTTATTGCCTTGGTTCTGCAGAACCACCTTGTTCACGTCCGGGTCAGTGGAAACTATCACATTGCTTCCCAAAATGCATGTCTTAAACACATTCCCGTACCTATACAGATAGTTTAACAGTAAAAGATAAATACAGTAATATACATAAAACGGTGTTTCTTTTTCTGAGTTTTATTATAGTATTTATTATCAAGGGAAGACTAAGAATATGTATATAATTGCTTCGCTCATAGATGCAGTGTCAGGCAGGGATCACAAATTCACAATATCAACATAGAGACTGTACGTTATTCATTCCCTTCCACATAGTTGAAGAGGCAATCTACTCTAGGTAGTTGTAGTTACTGCAGAAGCAGGCTTTTTCTGCTCTTTTTCTACTTTGAAAATGTGTGTTGTGATTGTGAGCGGCATGCAGGACCACAAGACAAGGTGGAAGGATATATTTATTGATTGGATCACGGGTGTGCAATGCAAATGCTCTTATTAAGGAGACCTTTGACTTGTTTTATCCCCATAGGCCATAGGTTTAATAAACATTTTCTCATAAGAAGTGGACATAATTAAATAACTGGACTGCCAAAGAACTTAACTGTAAAAACAGTTCGGACGATAATAGTTTGGGTTAACTGAACAGAAACTACTTAACAGTTCGGACTTCAGATAAGCTTTGAATTTGAGTGTTCTGAACTACTCCAAGTTATCTCAAACTGCTCTAAATTGTTTTCAATAAATATCTTATTTTGAAGTAAATTTTTCACATTTTTTAATCTCAGAAGTTACAGCTCAGTCCAATTCAATCTTTTTCTTAACAGCCTTATACTCATAACTAGTTCTTTTCAAAAGTCACCTTTCAACTTTGAGTTAAGCAGGTTAAATTTATAAAATACTTTTTTAATTTGCATCAAATAAATATATATTCTTGTGTTTCACTTGCAAATTATTTTAAAAAAAAGTTTTGAAGAACCTGCAGATCGATCCTGTTTCTTTAAAGGTTGAACACCCTTTTGAATCACTTGCGCATGACTCTTCTAAACAGTTATGGCATTGTTAATTTATTGTTGCCATTAATTTCTCGTATCTACTTTGTTTCGCCTAGCTACATAGAGTGAAAATCGTCAGACTAGCTTTTATCTTTCATTTCTGCTCACCCTACATATGCTATATATATCCAAGTATTATATCGCTAGTATGTTAATTAAATAAGAGGGCGCCAATGAAAAAATCTTAAATATTAAATAGAAGTTAACAATTAAAACTATAAAAAAGAGAGAAAAAAATCGTTACCAAATGCAAAATAAATAAATTTTGAAAACTAGATACAAGAAACTTACTTTTCTATCAATATATAAGTGGATGTTTGATAACCGTTTTTTTTCTTTTGGAAAATAATTACTTAGTTTTAAAAATAGTGAGATACCTTAAAAATAAATATATTTTTTCAAAATAAATTGAATAAAAAACATATTAATTATTTGGTTAAAAATCCCAATTTTACCTGAAACCTTCCATATAAGTCATGCTAAACCTTGGCTAATAATTTTAATTGAGTTGACTAGATTCATTTATCCTAAAAGAAAAAAAGAAAATAAAAAGGAAAGAAATATGATAAGTTGAAACAATAGAGAAATAAAGTAGAAAAAATACAGTTTAGGTGACTAGAAATAAAAGAAAAAGAAGTAAAAAAAAAATACCATACTCTTGTTTAGATGAGTGAAAAAAAAATATAGAAAAATATTTTTATACCAATTTAACCCTAATAATGAATTTTTTATTTCATTATTTTTTAACACAATTATTGTGATATGAAAGTCTCATGCACGATTTTGAATGAGAGAAAAAAGTGAGAAATTCTCTTTTCATGATCCATTTTTCCGGAATCAGATAGACTGTTTTTATGTTATAAAATGTTGTTTTTAAGAAACTAAAATAAAAAAATGAAATAAAGAGAGATCATTTTGCCCTCACCATTTTATGCTAATTAATTTAGGGAGGAGTTTTTCTTGTAAGTTTCAAAGAAAACTTCTCTCCTACACAAATAGTAAAATTTAGGCTTTGTTTCGTTGAGTGTTTTTAAAATGATTCTCCAGCTATGTTCTAAAATTTGTTTGTCTCCTAAGCCATTTAAAATGATTTATTCCCTAAGTACATTTATGTTTTCTAATGGTATGTTTAGTGGGGAAGGAGAGTGGAGAGGAAAGAAACATGATCAATGATATATTTTCTTTTTGATTAATTGGAGAGAAAAATGAAAGAATGAGGGGGATAAAGAAAACTTGTCTTCTATTCTACAGAAGTAAAAGCTTAAAATTTTCTTTCCTTCATTTTTTTGTTATTATTCCTCACTTTCTCTCTACTTTTCCAAACACACCCTAAAAGTTATCATTTGAACACTTAAGGAAAACAGAATAAGAAAATGAGAAAGTATCTCTTAATTATGTTTTTTTTTTTAATTTTAAAATACTTGTTTAGGAATAAAATTTAAAATTTTATAAACTTTAAATGAAAAATTAATTACTAAATAGCGTGAAAAGATCTAAAACACAGTTTTAAAATTAAAAAGTAAAAAAAAAAATCAAAACCTTTAATATTTTAATCTCATCTTCATTTTCTCGATTTCATTCCTCTCTAGTCTCTATTGCCATAGAAGCAACAATGGATTATGGAACCAAATTCTCCCGAAAGTAACTCAATTCCAAAATCTTAATTAAGGCAAATAATACTCCATCACTATCACTTCAAACCAACAGTCGTTATCTAACATATGGACCACGAGGACAAAATTGTCACCAACACATGCAAATATCGCAAAGGACCCTAGACATCTTAAAAAATTGGGCCATCACAAGGAATAGACAAGATATGGCTAGGGTGGATAACAAAATCTTTTAGCGGTTTTGATTAATTTTTGTGTTATTACATATATGTGTACATAATATAATTCCAAATAACATTCACCCTTCACTTTCGTAAATTGACAAATGAGGGAGGAAATTTCATTAGTGTGCTATGCATCAATGATGTAATATTGCTCCAGCCGTCTCTGTGGAGCATAGAAGAAAAAAGTAAAAAACAAAAAACTATTGAAATTTTGAAAGCATATTTGATAGGCATGCATGTCATTGACCTCGTGGAAAATGAAAGGATGAGAATAGGAAAAAGCAATGAGAAGCACAAATCAAAATCACTCATATCCATGTGTAGTGGGGAATAACGCATTATTATGGGGGGTGATAGAAGCTTACAAAGACTTGCGTTTTTCCAAGAAGCTGACAGGGGTTGAGGTGTATCCAGAAGCAATGAAATCAAGGGTCTCTCCGAGTAAAGGCCAACCGGAGTTCCCTTTTGGAACTTTTCCCTTTGACACTGTTTTCTCATCATCATTCTTGCCACATAGAAGAATCCACCAACTCATCAAGAACAACATGCCCATCGAAACACAAACACCTATGATCCATTCCATACTTTCAAAAAACTCTCAATAACTCTTTGTTGTCAGTTATGGCACTACCAAGAGCTGCCTGTGATGACTTGTTGTCGGTTTTCAGTTCATGCAGGTGTTTTAATGTACTTGATCACTGTATGCATTGTTTGGGTGAAAAAGAAAGAGAGGAAAGGGTATAGTATAGAGAGAGAGAGAGAGAAATGTTAAATGTTTGATACTTCTTTTTGTCCTTCCCTTTGAAGAGTTATAAATGAGAGTTGAGTGTGGATGGATGGATATATATTGAGAAGGGAAGGGAGGATTGTGAAGATCTAGGGCTCCAAAACAATCATTTATTGAGATGGTCATATTGGGTTCACCTAATGCCACCCATGCCATTGCTACCTCTCTCATCCTTTTTTCTGGCCCTAGAACATGACTCAATAATCTTTTTTTTTTTCTTTTAAAAAACATTAATTTATTGTTGACCAAAGAAATATTAATGTTATTTTTATACAATAAAATATCCAGATTTGGAAAATTAAGAAAAGGGGCTATAATATTTAATGCTTTACTTAAAATAAGAAAAATAGTGCTCCCTTTGTCCCATATATAATAATTATGGAGTCAAAAGAAAAAAATTGTATTTAATGATAAGTAATATAATGTTAATTTATAAAAATTAATATTTTTTATTCATTTATTAGTTCTTTTTATAAAAAATCTAAAACGATAATTATTATGAAACAGACTGAATAATTAAGATATAGAAATAATGTTAAAGTCAAAGTTGGATGCATTTTGTAAACTATTTCGTATTTTAGTAAATATCCATATGGATACTTGCAGTAGTCGTGGATATTAATTGGAAAATTTCGCTTTAACAGGTACCTACATGCGTATGAAACTAGTAGGACGTAATAAAGTTGTGAAAATTGGCAGGCTCGACGTGATGGCCAGATGGACCATTAGGCCAAATCGAGTCAAGTTAAGATTGGTCTAAAACAAATCGAGCTAATTTGGTCTGACCTAACCAGCCAAACAAATCTATAAATTCTTAGCTCAACTATTATCAAGCCTATTTGTCCTAACATCATTTTTTTTTAATTTTTCATTTTAACATTAGAATAAATTTAAAAGTAAATAAATAGGTCAATTTGACTTGATCCCACAATGAGTTAAGCCAGGCCAAGAAAAACATGATGTATGAGAAATTCAGACCACGCTGGACAAACCCGTTTTCACTATTTGGCCCATTGGGCCTATCAAGTCAAATCAACCCATTAGATAGTTCTGGCTGATAACTTATGTTTGCCTCACCCTGTTTCCATCCCCAATCACAAAGAATATTAGCACATGACATTTAAATTAACCTAAAGTGAGTCTAGGGACCAAATTTTAAGTTCAAACTTGTAACTGCCATTATATATATACACCAAAAGAACATGACATCTAAGTTTAAGAGTTGGTTATTGAAGTTTATGGTTATATTTAATTAACTTGACAAATTATAGCATAGGTGATTATGTTTCGAATATTGTATAGTTATGTTTGGGTTATTGAATAATATTTTTTAATAAAAATAACTAGTGGATCTATAATTTTAAATTTTTATCCTCTCATTAATTTCCCCCCTCTAAAACAAACAAATTAACCTTTTTTTTTTTTATTTCTCATCTATTTCTTTCGTCTTCACTCTTGCTATTATTATGGTTTGGAATGCTAACAGTAGTTGAAAGAGTGGCAATGAAATGTCTAATCGTATATCAGTTGGTGCTGGGCTCAGTTCTGTGGCAGATGCACATAATCACACCGCGAGAAAAGAATAATGCACAATCACACTGCAATGCATTATTTTTCCATCCCATATCTTTCTTAGCTGTTAAGGTGTCAGAACTAAAGTGCATACATAAAAATCAATTGCAATTATTAATTTATAAAATTGTTAATGTGTGCATAAGACTGTTGTTTGTTAAGAAGAAATGGAGCCAGAAGAGAAAGAGAACCTCGGGTTGTGTCTCTACTATGAGGCAGTGCACCACTACACTACACTAGCCTGCAAGTGTGCATGTGAGAGAAACCTTATGGCCCAATGAAAAAACGGTGCCGAACTCGTTAACGTCTTTTCCTTCTTCCACTTTTCCATTATAGTGCTTTTGTCTAGTCTGCATCATTCCTCAGTACTACACAGTCTTCACCAACACCGCACCACTCTCCCCGTCTCTATCTCTCACCCATTTTCTCATGCATAATAATTATACGTACAAAACTGTCTTTGCACTCTCTTCTTTCAAACACTTTTGTCCCAACATCATGAATTTTCAAGTATTCTTTTCTTTGAAAGCTGAATAGTGATTGTTAATGTATGGTTTGTTGAGCCAGCAAATATCAAGTGGTCCGATTATTATTTCATGTGAATCAAGGAGGTATTTGACTTTGCTTTTACTAATGGTTTCAATGCTATGCAGAATGGACCGTTCTAGTGCAGTGAATGTACTCACTGGCATCAGACCCAACATTGAATCATCGTTTTAAATCCCAAATGATATTCCAGTTACTAGTTACTAGTACTTATGTTTGGTCACCATTTCAAGGTCGGGGAACACAAACAGCTTGACATCTAGTAGCATCTGCGGACACCACATTGTGTTTGATAAACTCATTCTACACCTTCCAAAGGAGAATTGTCGAATGTAATTACTGTACGTAACAAGAAAATTTATGAATAAAAATTAAATGATAAAGGTTTTTATTATTGTCCTGGCAACTGCCTCCCTACCCTATAACATTTATAGTGTGTTCAGTTTTGTGGTGTGAAGACAATTAATTTTTCATGTTTACAGTACCACAAGTGTTTAATGTTTATCACTTCCAGATTTTCACATTTTTTTACGTGGTCTGTGTCTCCATTGCGCAACCAAACATGCACTTAAATCACTTTCCCTGTGCTGCTCCAAAACATAAAACATAGGGGCAGGTACCCAGAGAGAGAAATATAAAAACTACTATTTAGGATAATTTGATGAATGATGACATTTGACTTGTAAGACCTGTGATGTTCTATTTAAACTGGAAATGTGATGGGCCGAAAGCCACATTCTACCGTTTACCTAATTAAAACACACTAAACCATTGTTAAAAGGCAAAAAATCACAACAATCCTCTCTGAGGCTATTTGATTTTGATGTTGCATTGCAGGTTGCCAATGGGATTCTCAGTAATCCAGTGTATATTTTAATGCAGACTCAAACCCTTTTAATGTGAAGAGAGGATTAACAAAAACACGCAATCTTGATCTAGCTGACAAGTCGTTGGTGAATGCAAAATCTCACTCCCTTGCAGTGGCTTCTCCCACAAAATGTGTTGTCATGTTGTGTAGTCAGCCAAACAAGGGAAACAACAATGAATAACTATATCCAAAAATTGCCATGACAACCAATTGATGCTGCAAGGTTCTACATGCTGCATGCAACAGCTTCTTTATCCAGATTATTGTAAAATGAAGTCAGTTTAGTAATAGAAAGTGCTTCACCAAAGAGTGATGCCCCCGTAGATCTTGTTATGCGGACTTCAACATAATCACCAACCACAGGATTTCGCTTTGTATTAATGTCTTCCCTGTCTGGGATTGCCACATTGACAAACAACACTCGATGGCCCTTATCGCTCTTGCCCATAAGCTCAGTATCAGGAGCTCTTTTATTGGGTCCTTCAACTAATACAAGCTGTGTAGTTCCAATCTGAGAGTCAAAACACTGTCCTGTGCTCTCACGGAAAGTCTCAATAAGTTCAGCTAGCCTCCTCTGCTTTATTTCCTCAGGAACATCATCAACATAATTTCTGTGGGCATGAGTTTTCTCCCTCATGCTATAAGCAAACATGAATGCCATATCATAACCAACAGCTTTTACTAGAGTTAACGTCTCAGAATGCTCCTCCTCTGTTTCTCCACAAAATCCTGTTAGAATCGCAAACATTAAAGATTGCAAGCAGAGGTGAGTTGTTTATACAGTAAAATATTAGTGTGGCAAAGAAAAAATACAGGGTAGTAACTAGGATTTGGGAACTATAACTACATAGATAAATAATCAATGAGTTCATATACCATCAATACAATGACAACAACAACTACAATGGTTTTATCCTACTAGGTGAGATCAACTATGTGGATCATGACACCATTAGACTCGGTTAAAAACCAAATCTCAAGGACACTATTCACCATGAGTTCCTTTTTAACAATTTCCTACGATATCCTTTTTAGTCTCCCTCAACCCCTTTTACTGGGCTATAAACCATGCAAGACACCATCACTACTTCCAACAAAATAAACATATTGCGATACTGGTGGTATACTATTCCTCAATAACAAAAAAAAAAACTTGACAATGAGGTTTGCAAATAAAGATTTTATTTATCCCTTTTATTTTGTTGTGAAAAATTATTGAATAGTGTTCAATAATTTCAGAAATGCAAAATTTGCACCTCTAGGAGATGTATACCAGATGACTTTATTTAAAAAACGAGTAAATTGTGTATTCTAAAACAAACAAAAAAAAAATGATAAACAATGTTACTCCCCAATTTGACAATAAGTTAGCAAATAATGCTACTTCTCAATAACACAAACAAACAAAAAATTAAAAATCAGGAAATTTAACAAAACAAATTGCAAAAAATGCTACTCTTCAAAAACACAAACAAAAAATTTGACAATGACCTTTGCAAATAAAGATTTCATTCATCCATTTAATTTTGTTGTAAAAATTAATGAATAAGTGTTCAATAATTTCAGAAATGCAAAATTTACACCTTTTGAAAATGTACACTAGATGGGTTTATAAAAAAAATGAGTAAATTGTATATTAAGAAGTTGAATAGCATGGGAAAATAAACTAGTATTCCATAAGAATACAAGACCATCATCGGATTAATGAGAAACTCCTGCACTCATTAGTTGAAATGAAGGAGCACCGATAGTAGATAGTCAAATGAATGAAAAACAATGGAAAGGAAACAGGACAGGAAGAAATAAATTTAAAAAACATATTACCACAAATGAAATCACTGCTCAAAGCCACGTCTGGAATAATACTCCGTATTTTTTGGACAAGATCCAAATAAGCCTCTCGAGTATATCCTCTTCTCATTCTCTCAAGTACTGGGCTACTTCCAGTTTGTGCAGGTAAATGTATCAGTTTGCATATATTATGTCTTTCTCGCATTAGATAAAGCAATTCATCTGGAAAATCTTTAGGGTGTGGAGACGTGAATCTGAATCGCATCTCAGGAAATTCTGAGGACAATCGATCCAGTAGATCAGAGAACCTTAAGCC
Organism: Glycine tomentella; assembly: GCA_007407185.1. NCBI lineage: Eukaryota > Viridiplantae > Streptophyta > Magnoliopsida > Fabales > Fabaceae > Glycine > Glycine tomentella. The sequence goes on along the minus strand of PYAF01004289.1, from coordinate 3,150,686 downwards.
CATATTCTTGACCTTAGCCATGCTGGAAAATCCTTCACTAAGTTTCCAATTGGATCCTGATTCAACCTCTCTCTCAATTTCAGATGCATCGTTGTAGCTGTTCACATTCTGGCCAAGAAGTGTTACTTCCTTAACACCCTCTTTCCAAAGCTCTGCCACCTCTCTCACAATTGACTCCACAGGACGTGATCGCTCTCTGCCTCTAGTAAAAGGTACAATACAAAATGAGCACATATTGTTGCAACCCCTCATCACTGAGACAAATGCAGTAACTGAATTCTTGGAGATTCGAACTGGATTAATATCAGCGTAAGTCTCCTCAAGCGAAAGGAGAGTATTGATCCCTTTCTGACCATAGTCAACCTCCTCCAGTAATCGCGGCAAATCCCTGTAAGCATCAGGCCCACAAACAACATCAACCATTTTGTCTGAATCAAGTATCTTCTCCTTTAACCTCTCAGCCATACATCCCAAAACCACTACTTTCGGAGGGCGCAGGGATTGCGACCTTCCAGTAGCAACGTTGTTCTTCCAATGCCTCTTAAGAAACCAAAAGTAGTTAAGCCTCTGCCATACTTTCTGTTCTGCATTATCTCTAATGGCACAGGTATTGATGAATATTATTTCTGCACTTTCGGGAACACTCACAAATTCACCATAACCAGCTTTTTTCATTATAGACAGAACAATCTCCATATCATTAACATTCATTTGACATCCATAAGTCTCATGATATATTCGACCAGTGGGAGGAACTTCAGTATCTGGCACAAGGCTACCCGAACAAATAAAAATAAATAAATAAATAAACAAATAACGAGTAAATAGATTTCATTCCTAATTAAACCCCACTCTATCCTATCTAAAACTTGCAATTCTGCAATGATAATATGGGAAAAAAGATGAATTTTGCGTCTTTCCCATTAACATTCACATATTCAGTCTCCCAAAAGTGACGAGCAGTTATATCGAAAAGTGCAAAAGTAAAAAAAAAAAAAAAAAAAAAAGTGGTCTTTTGATTAAATTCATCGAAACTGAAGTGAATCGCAAGTGCCCACCAAGCAAAAACAAATTTTTGTAGCAGATATCATGTAATAATTAAAGCCCGTGAAAATAGAAAGGTGTGGGGTGGTTTGCAATTGCAACGAAAACTCACCGGGGTTGAGCTTCGGAAGCAGTGAGTGTAGCTTGAGGAATGAAGTGAAGGCGGAGAGTATAGGAGGAAGAGAAGGTTCTGGAGGCGATGATGAGATTGAGAGGGCGTGAGCGAGGCAATGAGGTATATGGGTGTGGAAACGAAGCATTGTGTCGGTGTTGGTGTTTGTGTTTGTGGTGGAAGATTGTGAAAGTGGTAAGAGAAGATGGACGGTGAAGCTTGAGGCATTGAGCTAAGTGAGGTTGGTTGATAACGGAAGACAGTGAAGAAGCCATGTCTGTCTCTAAGTTCTGAAATGAATTGCCGCTGTTATGGGGAGGATAGGGTCCGTGCGGTCACAATGGAAAAGTTTTGCATTTGCATTTCTCGCCCTATCACCTCACATTCTCGACTTTCTTTTTCTCACAATAGGTTTAATTATTCGATCCTCATAGTTAGGAAAATTTTATTTTATTTATTCTTATATTTAAAAACATTTCATTTTAATCACTACATACTACACATATCATTTTTAATTTTTTAGTTCTTTATTATTATTTATAAAGACTAAAAAATCAAAATGATACATATAAAAAAACTAAAAGAGATCATTAGAAATTAAGTATAAGAAGAGATACTTTTAAATATAAGAATTAAAAGTTTAGAAAACTAACTAATGCTACCGTGATACATATTCAAAGCTAAAATCATACTAAATATTTATCAGTTCTTGTTCTTTTTTTCACATATTTATCCGTTCTTCAGATGGTAGCTGGCACGTGTGTTCACATGGGTCCATCTGTGTCAGAACTCAGAACAACTGAACCCCCTAATCCTAGTTTAACACCATGCTATAAAATATACACACAAGTGACACAACGTCCTCCACTTTCCAATTTTCATCATCTTCAATCCAATTCCAAAGTACCGTAACGTAACCAACTTGATTTTGTTACCTCAACTGTTATTGTTCATCACAAGCTACATAACGAGCGCGAAGCTGAATCTGAAACAATGGCCAATCACAATAGCAGATTCCTCTTACGCTCCTTAAACCCCTTCTTCCATCGCCGAAGGAATCCACCTCTTCTCCCTTCAGCAACGTCGTGTTCTCGGTTTACTTCGGGGACAGCTTTTGATGAAAAATTCACGCAGTTACCGAGCAATATTGTTCGCAGGGATCATCACGTTTTGTCCTTTTTCAACCCTTCAAGAAATTTCGCGGAAACCAAACAATGGGGTGTTGGAATTCAGCACAAATGCTTCGGTTCTATGGCTGGTTCGGTTCAAAGGAACCCCAGATTCTCAAAGTTGAATGATGATGATGTTCGATACTTTGAGGGTATATTGGGTACCAAAAATGTTGTTCAAGATGAGGACAAGCTTGTCACTTCAAACACTGATTGGATGCATAAGTACAAAGGCTCCAGTAAGCTATTGTTACAACCTAGGACCGCTGACCAGGTTCTTTTATTGTTTTTTATTATTGTTATTATTTATTTTGCCTCTGTTAAATAGAATGAACAATTACCCTTTAGGACCTTGGTTCAGTGTAGCATTTGGAAATTGGCTTTATTCTGTGTTTCCCTTTTGCAGGTTTCTCAGATTCTTAAATATTGTAACTCCAGAAACTTGGCTGTTGTTCCCCAAGGTGGAAATACTGGTCTTGTAGGAGGAAGTGTGCCTGTCTTTGATGAAGTATACCCTTGAATTCATTTTCTTGGGTGACAAGAGTTCAACCTTCAATATATTAGAAAACAAACTCATGATTATTGATAGTTTTCTTATAATCTGATGTTGCAGGTGATTGTTAGTCTTAGTTCTATGAATAAGATCATATATTTCGACAAGGTAGACCATTTACTGCATTTGTTATGAATTATTAGCTACTTCCTTCCCTGTGTGTTTATCTTGGTCTCTCTAGTTTTATTTGGAATTTCTGTTAATTGTTTTGTGAACTTAGTATAATTTTTGTTGAGTTTATTTTAGCTTATTTTTCATCTTTTTTGTCTTATTTTCACTTTTTCTTCCACTCTCCCTTTCTTTTTCTTTGTCCTATTTCCAATTTATCATTGGATTCATCTACCACCGACTCCAATTAATTTGGATTAAAGGTGTTGTTGATGTTGATGTTGTTGACTGTACTGCATTTGCACTATAAAAAATAGAATCATTATGTATTACTAATATCAATTTATCAACAGATTAATGCTTTCCTATCTTTTAGCCTTTTGTTCTGTAAAAAAACATGTGTTTGGATATTGGTTTAGCTTATTTTGCATTCAGAAATATTTATAATCAATATGCTGCAAATAGAGCTTGTAGCTGAAAAGTAGTTTCTGCATAAAAATTAAGCAAAAACTATGTGAATCATCATTCACAAACACCTATATGCATAAAATTTTCATTAATTATCTCAATGGAATAAAAGTCAATTCAAACGTTAAAATGTCAGGTTTGTATACTTATCTCTGAAGTTTCTACCAATGTCTTTTTTAGGTTAGTGGAATATTGGTATGTGAAGCTGGGTGCATATTGGAAAATATAATGTCATTCCTGGACAATGAAGGGTAATCCTTTTCACTTATAAAGTTATTGTAATTTAGATCAATTTCATAGAACTGTAATTTTTTTTTTTTAAAATTTGGGTAATTTTATGCTTGGAAGAAGAATTAACAATAATACCGAAATTGTTACTTTTCTTCCATATTTTGAATTAATAATTATGAAACAGAACTGTTTCGGTTTCGGTTCTTTGCTTAACAGACTTGTATTAATATTAGAAAAAGTTTTCCCTTTGGTTTGTTCTCTTCTTGAAGTTCTAAGTAGTGCTGGTGCAAGCACAGTGTCATGACTTATGTCTTGAAAATTTTAGATGATCAGTTACCCTTTCTATGTCCATTTAAGTTATAAAACTCATAGCTTTGACTAGCTTTCTGTATTTAAATTGTGTACACTTTTCATTCAGATTTATTATGCCACTAGACTTAGGTGCAAAAGGGAGTTGCCAGATTGGTGGAAATGTTTCAACTAATGCTGGTGGTTTGCGTCTTGTTCGCTATGGATCGCTTCATGGAAGTGTACTTGGTAAGAAAATAATTTTGACCCATTAAACTTGACAATTCAAACAGGTTGACTTTTACTTGTTTTTCGATGTCATCTGAAGTTGATACTTCTATAATCAGTGCATCAGCGCAAGATGATTGTATTCATTTAGTTGTTTGTAATCTAGAATGGAGTCCAGTTGAAAAGTGGAACCATTTTCAGGTTGGGGTATCAAAGCACCAGATGTACTCGATATATTGCATACTTGGTGGTATCTTCAATCTATTTTTCTTTCAATTCTACTAAATTTTTTCTGAAACAAACTTTTCATTGACTGGCAGGTGTTGAAGCTGTTCTTGCAAATGGTACTGTACTTGACATGCTTAAGACATTGCGCAAAGATAATACTGGCTATGATTTGAAACATCTATTTATAGGTATGTTGTGAACAACAATTCAAGCCTGGAAACAAGTAAATAATCTGATTGTAAATTAACTTACCAATGATGTAGGAAGTGAAGGTTCCTTGGGAATTATTACTAAGGTTTCAATACTTACCCCACCAAAGTTATCTTCAGTAAATGTGGCTTTTCTTGCTTGTAAAGACTATAGCAGCTGCCAGGTATGATCAATGTTCCTATTTTCAAATATATTTTGCTTAATGAATTTCTTAAACTAATTGTTGTTTTACTCTGGTGCTGTATTGATTTCTATAGTCACTTCTGGGTTACCTAAATTGGTTTCCCTTTTATGATTTTGATAATATAATTAATATTATATAGAGTGATTGGGAAGCATTATATGTTTTTTTTTTCTTTTCCTTTTTCATTAATGAGGACCCTAGTGCCTATTTGGTTAGATAAAATGTTTTCGTTTTTCATTTCATGTTTTCTTGCAAATAATTACAAAAATGTCTTTTTGTTTTACTATTTTTTTCCATAGATTTGTCCAGGAAATGGTGAAATTAACTTTTTGTTGTTTTTGCCATTTCCTATTCATTTGAAAAATGAAATAAAAACAGAAAACCTTTTCTTAGACTAAACATGCCCTTGTCTTTCAAATTCATTTTAATTTTCTTATCATCATCTTACCACCAGTAGCTCTGAATAAGCAAAGTGAAACTAGGTCTGTAATGATAAGATATTAAACTATATGGGAACTTTCTGCTATGAATTAGGTGAAATTCATATATAAACTTACGTGTTGTACACTTTTTGTGTTGGTTTATGATTTTTCACAATTTATACTGCTAAAAAAGGAAAAATTAGCTGAAATTTATAGAGTCATGTTCTCTTGTGCAGTGTAATCACTTACACTAGATAGTCAATTTTACTAGAAAAATTTGTGCCAGTATGCTTGCCCCTTTAGTTTTCAGAATGAAACAGGCATTCATCTTATCAGATTACTTTTGTTTCTGTATCTCTTATCAGAAATTGCTACAGGAGGCAAAAAGGAAACTTGGGGAGATTTTATCTGCATTTGAATTTCTGGATGTCCAGTCTATGAATTTGGTAACCTCAACTGATACTTTGTGATGAAATTAATGTGTGTGATGATTGCTACTTATAAGTTCATTAAAATTGTCTTGATGCAAACTTGTATGCTAAAACTTGATCTAACTTTATGTTTGGTTTAACTTATGCTTGGTATTATCAAGAATTTCTTTACCGAAAGAAGGGAATTGCTTTCCTCTTTCCCGGCTTGCTTTCTTGGCCCGGACAATTTCTCTTTACTTGGCTCAGTCTCACCCCTGTGCATGAGTTCAAATGATAGTTTAGCAATCCTGCATCTTAGAGATTGATGAGGCTACAGCTGACGGACTGCCCATGTGCATGTATTTATGTCTTTGTCTGAATTAATGTGTTACACGGAAAAAAGAGTAGCATTGATGGTGAGGTGAGAGTGAGATGTTAGTGTTGATTCCTTGGCAAGCATACCAAAGTATCATGCAAATAGTATAAAATAGAAACTTCGAATATCGTATCCGCAGAGACTTCTTTGTACTCAGCTATTCGTGCAAATTCCACAACTAGGCAAAGGATAATTTGGTTTTTAAGATAAGATGATTAAAAACAATAAAAACAGAACAAATAAAAGGTGAGCAAAAACACAAAACATTGGTGGGAAAAAGGAGCCAAATGCAAATTAAATGAAGTGTTGGGGATTTGACTACACTAAGCTAACAATCTCAGTAGTTATAAAAGTTTTTTTTATCCAATGTTCACTTTAATGCTACCTTAACCTACTATAGTGCTCTAACCATGAACCCTTATGTGAAAGACCCTAAGTTGCTTAACTTAACTCCTAATCCCTTAGCAAGTCAAGCTAAACCACTTGGACTCAAGAACAAAGGTTTATCAAGGCTAACAAATGTTATTTCATCCCTAGACATAACACCCATTAGATACCACTTTCAAATCTTAGTCAAGAAAACATTTCCCAATGATAATTTAACTATGAAATATGTTCATATGGTTGATCACTAATGATACTAACAAACATCCCTCCATCCCTAGATGAGACATTCATTAGATGCTCTATTCAAAACTTAGTTTTCAAGCATTTCCCAATGACAATAAAAACAAAGAATTGAAGTTAAGGTAATCAAACCATAAAACAAGCAATCAAAATAGAAAGAAGTAATAACACCAGAATAAACATTGAATAAATATGAAGATTAACTACATAAGAGTAAACTTAGTACACCAATTCCCCAACAAAGGGTAAACTAGCCTCTCATTGTCATGAGAGGCCTCAAAATTACGAAATGGAAAGGAGAAAAATGAAGGGACATGGAGGAAAATGGAAGATGGAGTTAGATGGGAGCTCCAGTTGCCAGTTGCCACACACAATCCTAGGTTTATGCCCCCCTTTGATCCCCAAAAGAATGTTCCTTTTATACTAGGCCTAAGGCCTTTGTCTTGTCACTTTAGAGTGCGGTCTACTTGTTGGATGAGTTCTTTACAAATTCCAAAAGACACTTTAGATGTGATTTCACTAGCTTGGCGAGCTTCAACTCGTTGGGAAAATTCTTCAACAATTGAAATTCTGAATTTCTCTTTTTCTCTTAGTGACCTTTACTCGTTGGGCGAGTTCTTCTGATGACTTGACACTTCTCCATTCTTGAACTGCCATGTGGCCTTGTCTGCACAATTACTTTCGCTGGATGACCATTGCTCGCTGGGTGAGACATCGTGAATGACATCTTTAATTGGTGATCCAAAACCTTAAAAAAGAGTAGAAACTAGGAGAAAAGGATTAAAATTTTATTTACAGTCTAAGACTCTACAAAACTCTATTTCCTAACTAAATTGAGACTAAACTAAAGCAAAAATTCAGGAAAAATAGATATGTTGTGTTATTTGTAATTCAAATGAACATATGCACAACAATTAGCAGTTAGATACAGGGGTCACAATCAGAATAATAATTATCACATGATAATGTAGACAGTTTACAAAATTTAAAACTGCATCTCTTGTAGTGATTTTAAACTAACAAGATAGAGACGTGGAAACATAGAGACCATAGATAAAACTGATAGTGGGTCTTATTGATGACATTTCATTTTGATTGAAGTTTTAGTTTTTGCTGCTATTTTGATTGGATTTAATATCTAAAACACTTAAACACTTAAAGATCACATATTCATTATGTAGGAATTCATGCATGCTTTCCTTTTTCTACTTGCATTTTATTCCATTGATAAAATCTCCTGTATATCCCAAATATTTGAAATAAACAAAAGGTAAAGTACACTCAGTAAAACACTAAAGAAAAAACATATTAAGAATTTCTGTCCGATATTATGATATAGGCAATTAGGCATAATAATATGCTTTGGGAGCTCAAGTCTTGACTTTGATCTATGATTTCCAAAAAGGACCTACAAACTGTTCTCTTTGTTGTCATGTAATTCATTATGAACTTTACATGAATTACTAAGTAACATCTGATCATTGCAATATTTAAAATTTTCATCAATCATAACAGCTCTCTTAGTTGAGATTTATTTGTTTGTTTTGGATTGAGACAAGTTACTCCTATAAAAAACTAGACCTACTATTGAGAAAATTATTAGAATTTTGTGACTTTATTTTCTTTTCCCCTTGGTTGGGCCATAGTCATCCTGTTTTGATTGGATTTCTGACAGGTTTTAAATCACCTGGAAGGTGCACGAAATCCATTACCGTCACTGCATAACTTCTATGTTTTGATTGAAACAACAGGCAGTGATGAATCTTCTGACAAGTAACAACTCCTTGCAATTTTTTTGTGTGAATAAAGTTCTTGCATTTTAACTAGATGGAGTTTGTCATTTTAGCAGAGAGTAAATTACATTGACTTTTGCTGTTCTGACTTTTGATCAATCATATACATCCATTTAAATTGTAATTTAGCATCCTCGGCAGAGATTAGTGAAATTTGGTACATTAATGGATTTGTTTAAAGCTGAATTTTTTCCTTCTCATCTCAGGCTTCCGCTGGCATTAAAAATTTGCACCAGCTACTTCAAATTTTTAAGGGGTTGGGTGGACGAATGAATTGCAGGGTCTAATAAATAACTGATAAGGGGACTGTTATTATAAATATCTTATCCTCCATTATTTCACTTACAGCATCCCGAGTTTGATCCAAATGAAATATTCTATGCAAGGTTGTTAAGATCGTAATTTTACGTAGGATCGGGGGAGGGGATGAAAGATCGTAAATCGGGGATCGTAAGATCGGATCGAGATCCTACTAAGAAACTGCAGAAAGAAAAAAGTGGGTACGGAAAGACTTTAAATAGCAATTATCTAAATTAAAATTCAAAGCCCATTTAAAAAATATAATATGAAACTGCAGAAAGGAAAAAAGGGGGGTACAGAATGCAAATTTGGCCCAAATAACTTAACCCTAGCTTATACGATTCTTTTCTTCTTCTCTCTTCTTCTCTCTTTCTCTTCTGTGCGCCGTTTCTTCTCCTCTCTTGCTTTACATTTTTTTTTTCTTGCCACCTCCACCCTCCTCTCCGGCGATCTCTCCGTCAATTAATATCACCACCTCGGACGAGAAAGGGAGAAGGCCAGAACGGAGAAGGGAGAAGAGAAAGGGAGAGCCAGAAGCGGAAAGGGAGAAGAGAACCTACCTGGATGCGCGCAGTCGGGGGAGGTCGCCGGTCAGGTGAGCAGGTCGCAGCTCCAGGGCCAGGTAGCTTCTCAGTTTTCGTTCTGGTTCGAAATCGAACCCTAGAGCTTTTAACCCAGCGCGTTGTGGGATCGGTGAGGATCGGAGATCCTACGATTTTACGATCAAAATCGCGATCCTACACCGATCCTACCCCTTCCCGATCCTACACGCGATCTGGATCGCCGGCCGCCGGAAAAATCGTAGGATCGTGCGATTGCACGATCCGACGCGCGATTTTAACAACACTGATTCTATGCTATGAAGTATGACCTTAAAATTTGCCTGAAGATGTTCCTTAACTTATTTTCCTTTTTTTTAGTTATCAATTCTGAGCATGTAATATAAGTCCCTTCACATATGATGCCACATTTTATTTTGATACCTCCAGGCAAAAGCTTGAAGCATTTCTACTTGGCTCTATGGAGAATGAATTGATATCTGATGGTGTTCTTGCACAAGACATAAACCAAGCATCATCTTTTTGGCTACTACGTGAGGTTGACATTTTTCACTCCATGATTATCCTTTTTAGAAAAAAGTACTTTATCTCTTTTCAAAATTAAGCATATATCCCTGCCATACTTTGCTGTTCAGTTTTCATGCTAGTGGTCTCATTACTCTTAGTTTGTTTTCTAATTTTTGTAGTCAGTATTTTTACCTCTTCTGAATTCATACTTCAGTTTTTTAAAAATCAACAAGCTTGACCAAGTTAGGTCGGCTATACACCTTGCATTTTGAATTTTTATACCAATGTAACATCGAAGTTATTGTTATCTACTTGCCCTTATTATCCACTTGCTTGACTACTAAGGCTCTGCTGGCTGTTTCATCCCTAGAGAAGATTTCAATTCAAACTTTGTATTTTGTTTCGTACTTTTACTCTTTACTTGGTATGAACTTCCTGCTAAATTGCTCATATTCTTATTTTTCATATTTATGAGCCAAGTTGATCATATTTACTCTGATTTCAGCTGTTGTCATTTGACTCTTGTGGATGCTTTTTTAGTGTAGACCCTCATTGACATGGACAAAATTAACTAAATGTTTGATCATTGAACACATTGAATGGCAAAATCACAGTTATTGAGCTGTAGAATCTAGATTCATTTTCTTATTTTCATAGGAGTTATTCTTATGTTTATTGTTCAGCAATGGTTTGTCATCAGTAATTAAAATTTCAGTTTAGTATGAAGTTTTTTAATTGTTTTTCTATGAGAATGATATTGAAGAATTTGGTTGAATTGGATGTTATCTAATGATTTCAGGGTATACCAGAGGCATTGATGAGAGCAGGAGCTGTTTACAAGTATGATTTATCAATACCTCTTGAACACATGTACAATCTAGTTGAAGAAATGCGCTCTAGACTAGGCAAGGAACTGGCTAATGTTGTCATTTATTTGTTATATTTTTGTTTTCCTAAGTTTCTGTTCTAAGTTTGGATGGGAAATTAGCAGACGTAATGGATGTAGTAAGTATCTGCTCATTGTTCAACCCTTTAGTTGTGTCCTAGAAAGCCTATGCATACTAGAGGCTTTTATGGAAGATATGTGTTATCTGTTGTATCACAATCGAGCATACATGATTTTGTATTAATTTGTTTATTCATTTTTGAAATGTAGGTAATACTGCTAATGTAGTTGGATATGGTCACCTTGGAGATGGTAATTTGCATTTAAATGTTTCTGCTCCTCATTATGATGACAAGGTAGCTCAAGCAAACTCAAAAAAAAAAAACAAAACTGATTGGTTATGAAATTATGCTTTTTCTAACATTATCAGCATTAAAATTTGCAGATTTTGTCGCAAATTGAACCTTATGTATATGAATGGACATCTAAGCGCCGAGGCAGTATTAGCGCGGAGCATGGTCTGGGACTAATGAAAGCAAACGAAATTTTCTACAGCAAATCACGTGAAACTGTATGTATATTATTTGACTCAAGTTGTAGTTCTCCATTTCAGAATGTAAACTTGTGAATTGAATGTCTAAACTAGTATATGAAATTGGACAGGTGCAAGTGATGGCTTCAATCAAGAATATGCTGGACCCTAATCACATACTCAACCCATATAAAGTTCTTCCTCACTCTCTCATTTCATAATCTGATGTGGAAAACTTGATGTTGTATTCATATCTTAGTTCACTTCCTTAAAAAAAGTGAGAATGTTACTTCTTTACTTGCCAGTGACCTCACTCTTCTAAAAGTGTATTGCTACATTGTGAATAATAAATATAAATATTAGTGTAATAAATTGGTGACAATTTTTTATAATCTCTGGCCCCCTCCAACTATTTGATTGATGATATTTGGCAATGCCTTTTACGTGATATTCCCAAATATCAAGTAAATATCTTGTACGTAAGTTGAGATATAAGTGATCCTAGTTTTTGTAGATATCTTTTACGCATTTACATTCACATACTTCATTGTGTTCGACTAGAAAAATGGAAGGCTCAAACATAAAATAAAAAAACAAAAAAAAAACTGATACTATTATTATCCTATGTTTACTGTCTCTTTCATCTTATTTTCACTTCATTTTTTGATCGTATTATTTATTATAGTTATCAGTTCTTTTCTCTGAATTTTTCTTTATTTTATTTACCAGACACTCCAAATATGAAAATTACGTTCACCATTGTCTTGGTCCTTTTCAAGAGTATGCGGAAGCGGAAGTGACCTGTAAAAATAGAGCAATGATTCTTCTGGTAGAATTTGTGTGGATTGGGTTAATTATCTAGTATCATTTCATGTGGTTAGCTTTTAATCGAACCAAAAATTCTATTTATAAATTTTCGTATGAATAAATTTAATTATATTTCAGTATAAATAAAACACTATACTTATAGGTAGTTTGATAACAAAATACGGGAACGGGAGGCCAAGCAATATAATATTTTTTTTATAGGATTTTTCATTATTTCTCAACGTGTTCCCCTCCAAAGCATGTTCTAAAAAGCAAGAATAGGCAATTCATTCGTGTTTGTCAATAGTAGACCCATGACCCATCTTTCAGGTTTCTATTTTCTATACTTTCAAGTTTCAACGACTAGCCATGTTTTGACCCAAGGTTTTCTAAAGGACTAACCGTGATGTAAGGTTTCCACTAATCCCGCGTGGAATATGCTTATCTTCAATCCTGAATTTGCCATGAGAATAAGCATAATTTCGAGGTATAAATTGCTAGTGCTCAAGTTAGGAAAGTCAATGCAACACGTCCACTTGGAAAAAAGAATTAAAGATAGGAATAAAAACAAATGTTAATTAGCATAAGTGATAAAGAATTTGGCTGCTCTTTTAAACAATACTTAAAGTTCAAGTCTTGGGAAAAAAGCAGTATAACCGCTCAATTTAACTCAGATTAATTAGGCTCAAGAATAACTTCATATATCTAGAATATCTTAATTTTTTTGTCGGCAAGAATATCTAACAAATGAACAGAATAAAAGAGAAAATATATTCACATAGGAGTGATCAAAGGGGTTGATTCTAATAAAATGGGATAATTTCTCACATAACTAATGGCGTCATATCTGGCACGTTAAGTGTCTTGGTTCCCATGTTGGCCTATATATGTGGCAAACCAATCATAGGTGTCACTTTGATTTTTATTTTTTTTGCAACGTTTACCTTCTTCCATCTTTTTCCTCCTTTTGTTCAAAAAGTCCCTGAAACTCCATATTATGCAAAACCAAAGTTTCGAGAAAGACAACATTGAGGTAATGATACTGGACAATGTAGGATTGTTTGTGCAATTAAGACAACAGAAAAGACACAAGCTGGAATCGCAATGCATCTGTAGGCCAGAGGATCAATGATTAAAAAGAAAAAAAATGTAATTTGTGGTTTTGCTTTTTTGCTATGTGGTTTAAGAGCATATATTTAAACCTCTAAAACTCAAATTAATCCCAGGAAGAATTAAAATTAAAATCTCAATTAATAAATAATTTGTAAAATAAACTATTTATTTGTTTTGATCACTGAATTATTTTAATCTTTGCCTAGAAATAATTTCTCTTATCACAGATCTTGCTTTAACAAAAAAAAACTGAAATTTTGTGACAAATAACTTATCCTTGTTATCAATTAAACATGTGAATTAACTAACAATTATTTTGATCTAATCATTAATTTTGAGTTTAATCATAGAATGTTGATTTGAAAGTTTCCACCCTCTGGCCAATTTACAGGCCTAGCCTGGCATATGTACTTATGTAGAGATAAATTTTAAGATGTCTCTTTCGACTTTGTGTCCCAAAGGTGACTTCAGTATTTTATAGGTTCACACTGTCAACTCTATAAAATCGTGAAAAAATATAAAAATATTTACGATATCAAGTAGCTTTACATTTAATATGAAAATTGGATACAAATTTCTTTTTGCTGCACCGTTATACTAAATGTTTGCATTATATATATATATATATATATGTATATATATCATACACTTTATTATTTTTTTTTTATTCTGTTTTCCAAGTGACTATTGCTTTGATTTTTTTAAGAAAAGAAATGTGTTGTTTTTTTCTCTCTCTATTATGATTATATATGTTCTATGGAGATTCAAATCCTTTTACAACTTTTTTTTAAGACTTTTATGCAAGAAATCGAAACTTCAGGAATTGGTAAAATGTTTTGTATACATTTTAAATTTTTTAGTGATTATAGCCATGAGGAAGATCTCTTGGCAAAGCAAATTTGGAATATCTTATGTGGAAGGGAAAACAAAGAGAAAGATTTGTATCAAAAGAAGAACACACTAATTGGAATTACACGCGAGTAATCCCTACAAGATAGTAAAATAAGGAAACTTAATTTAAATTGCACCTTTGACTTTCCATATTTCCGCATATAACAAATAAGTATTTGTAAAAGAATTTAATTAAAATACACTATAGTGTAAAGATGTTTTTCTTCTAATTGTCATTATTGACATGTATTATAAGATCGTTGTTTTTAGTTATAATAATTTTAAAAGCTATATCTACAATTATTTTAATTAGTTTATAATAAATAAATTTTACACGAACGAAATAAAATTTAATTAAACTCTTAATACAAAATCTGATAGCAGAAAGAATATGAATGGATTTTATTGATCATTAATTGTATTTATCTTTTACTATTTTTTTATATCCAATAGTGATCGTGAAAATCCATTATTTTTAAAACAGTATACATATTTTCAGATTTGGGCAATATGAGATAAGTAATTTTTCTTTTACTCCTTGAAATGAGTAACAATAAAATAAGCAATCTCAATTGATAAAAATTAAAATTTAAAATTTTAACTTGTTATAATTAGTTATGCACATATTCACATAATATTAATTATTGAATAGAAAGAGTTGATGTAGAAGATATATTGGATTAAGATTTTGAAAGAATATTTTGATATAAAAAATTATGATAGATTTTAAAAGATTGTGTAGGAATATTATGATTTATTAGATTTTAAAAAAATAATGATTTATTTAGATTTTAATGAATTTATATAGTAAAATTGAGAAAGATTTAATGGATTTATAAAATTTAAAAACAATTTCAATTTTTTTATAGAAATCGTTCAAAATAACAAGAATCAATAAAAATAATAATAATAATAAAGAAAAACAAGCACATGCCATTACCGCAAGGCACAATTTGAAGCATTTTTTTCTTCCTATAACCTTCTATCATTTGAAAAAACAAGTGCAGTCTACCGCAGGACACAATCAAATACAAAAGACTAGACAATCCATTCAGGACTATTAACAAAAAGTCTCTTTTTTATGGTAATAATACAATTTTTTCAACCAAAAGCAACATTTATAATAATCAGATATGCAAGCATCACAAAGTTCTTTCGTATCCTGCACCACGACACAGAAAAACAGTAAATGCAAAAACCAATGGAATAAAAATATCCTTAACCCTGTTATGATACCAATGATAAGAACAATTCCATAATTTTGTAGGGTTTAACATAGAAGAACAAAAAATCATGTGTGATGGGAAAAAGCATCAGGACAAAGAAGGGATTGTAACGAGTGGGAGAAAGAAAAGTCTAACAAAAAAAGAAACAGTCTAGGAAAATTTCTAAGTATTTGGATAAATTGTTGGATGGATGTGATATTTATACTTTTCATTAAAAAGATACTTAAAATTCATTAAAATTAATTTTAAAAAAATTCACCAAAATATGTTATTTTTTAATAGAAGAAATTTTTTATAAATTGTAAAAATTTTAATTAAATATCAAAATTTATTATATTCTTTAAAAAATTATGATAATCTTGATTGAATATCATAAGATTTATTTTTATCATTTAAAAGTATTGATTAAATTTCATAATTTTTTTTAACAAAAGTCTTTTAAGATTCTAATTTAATACATTATTAGTAATGATCTACATTCATGTAGTGAAATAGTCTTTATTTATTCAATTCTCATTATGTAAATTTTTTTACATTAATATCTGATGCAATGATTAAAAAATTCTTATAATCTTTAACTCATATTAATTTTTTTATCAATTATGTTAGAAATCACATTTAAAATAATATAAAAATTGCTAAATCAACCGTGTACATAAATTAAATAGTTATAGATTTATTAATTTTTAAAATAATTATCTTAAAAATATATAAAAGTGAATTGAATTTATTAAGAAAATAAAAACTTTTAAAGCGGTTTTGAAAGCGCAAATAAATAATAAATATTAACCGTAGTCGCCGGTACCAATGTTTCGTCAAACCCCTCTCTTGGTTTCACATTTCAGTATTTAAATACACATTTTCACTACTCTTTTTTTCTCTCTCTACCTCTTTAGCTTTCTTCTTTTCCTTTGTCAATTGAGAATTGATCCTCTCTTCTCTTCCATTGTGTACGCGCAAAAGAATCATGACTAGTTCCTCTGCTGCCGCTCGCAAGGTTAGCCCTAGCTCTCAAAAACTCTTCGATTCTCTCTTTCTGCGTGTTCATTCGTTTCTTAGGTTGAATTTTGGGATTTTATTTGATGATGGATGTTTCAGAATCTGAGTAAGATTGCCTGCAATAGGCTGCAGAAAGAGCTCGTGGAGTGGCAGGTCAATCCCCCCACTGGTTTCAAGCACAAAGTCACCGACAATCTCCAGAGGTACCAGATTCTTCTCAATCCACACCCTAAATATTCTCGATTTCGTTCTCCCATTCTTTCTTTACATTCCTTTGCTTTGTTTCTCTCTGGAAGGTGGGTGGTTGAAGTCACTGGAGCTCCTGGGACACTTTACGCTAATGAAACCTACCAGCTTCAGGTCGATTTTCCTGAGAATTACCCAATGGAAGCTCCTCAGGTTCCTCTTTTGTCCCTTTCATACACAAAAACTTTTAATTTGTGCCATGTTTTGGTTTTCACTGTTGTTGTTCTTCTGTTATCGACTGTTTTACAGGTGATATTCTTGCATCCGGCTCCGCTGCATCCCCATATCTACACTAACGGCCATATTTGTTTAGGTATGTCTGTGGATTTTTCAGTTACCGTGTTTTGTGGTTTAATCTATGGGATATTCCGTTGGTTAGTGTTTTTTTCTGTTTATATTCTGGTATACCCTTTTGGTACATGGTTTTGTTATGTGTTGTTGCTTGTGTTTTTGTTTATTTGATTTTGTTTGTTTGTTTTGGCTTTTATGCTGTGGGATTGTTTCAGACCGTGACTTTTGTTGTAATCTGCTTCGGATTTTCCTCTGAAGTCTTGACATTCAAAATTATAATTGCTTGCTCTGAATTTTGGGGAAGAGTATGCGATTGGTTGGTTACTTGTTTAAGCTTCTCCAGTACCTGATAAAATCAATTTATTTTGTAATTTTAAAGGAATAATTCTATCTTTTTCCCAACAAAATTCTCCTAATTAATTGAAAGAAAATATTAACGATTGGGTGCATTTGAAGTTTCAAAGACAGTGAATGCTGTTACATTGTTGTTGAATACTTACTGCTTTGACGAAACAAGAGAATCTTGTAGTAAATGACCTTGACTTTTTGCAGATGTGCATCTCCCTGGTTTTGCATGTCCAAGAATCTAATTGGACCATAATACAAGTTTAAATATGTTAGGCATGCTATTTTATGGTTGTGATGGTAATCTAGCAAAATGATAGAAAAAGTATGGTATACCATATATGTGAAGAATAGAGAGAAGTATTGGTCCTTTGTATCTTACAAAGTGATTTCTTTTTGGTGTTTCCATGCCCTCATATCTTGTTTTGTGTGGTTAGAATGGTTTGATTCACTATTCAAATTGCACGGATTATAAGGTTGGTTGGGTGGTAGAAGGGAGGGAGAGAAAGGTAGCGTGTTCAATTCCCCCGCTAACAAAATTTAACAATTAACAACTAACATTTGCCGATAAAAAAAACTATTCAAATTGCACAATTGTATGCAATTTGCCTAGCTAGTAATTTGTTTCTTATAATAAACTGTAGATAGCTTTGAATTGTGTCATGCATGCTTGAATTGATGTGATTCTTTATCACTGACATGAAAATAATTTGTTAATTTATTTTTTATTTTTCGTTCCAATATTCATAAGAGAAATTTTAAAACCAAAGATGCTCAAGTGCTGTTAAATGCACCCTATTAATTGTTCCATTTCTCTGTTTTTCATACTTTAGAAATAGGGACTTTATATGGTCACTCATTTACTTACTCTATGCACCCTACTTGGTTGTTCCATTGCTCCATTTTCATTCTTCTGAAATAGAAGCTTTACACAGTTCACCTGCTTACTCTATGAGAACCTTAATTTGCTGTATCGTCGCTCTGTTTTGTGTTCTTTTGAAATATAGCCTTCAAGCAGTAATGTAACATTATGTAGCTCCTAAGGCTAAGGGGAAGAAGGATGCTTTCTCGTAACTTTGTACCGTTCTTGACAATAGATGGCACTTAGGATGAACTATCATTTATAGGAGCACGTAAAGAATTATGACTTATGAATTCATCTAACTTGGCTTATGATGATATTGTGGTATTATTGGAATTTACTTTTTCCTTGTTGATTTGTGAAATATAAGTACTATTTGAGTCTTTTGAGTATTTCGTTGATGTTTAGGGTGTTGAATTATGGATATTTAGGTTTTTTTTATTAATGTTTAAAATTTTATATATGTTATAGCTCATGTTTCTAAAATTGAACAAATGATTCTTGATATGATTCATGATTTGACAACTTTAGGTATATTTCAATGTTCATATTCATCTTTGAAAATGTCTCCACCTCCCTCCCGAGGGTCTAAATTTGGGTTTGAGCTGCTTCTGTTGTTTTCTGTTTCTCTCTATCTATTCTGGGATGAATTGTGGAGGAGTTTGTACGGGAAAATGGTTTGGCTTTCTAAATGAGTTATATGATATTTGATTAAGAAGTTTCTGTAAGGCCTCTTCCCCCACCCCCACGCCCCTTTTTGGTATTAAAAATAGGCATTTGAAGAAGGGTAGCAACGGAGAGTGGATATAATTGAAGTTAAGAATGCACTATTTTCTCCTTTATGCATTCATGCCAGTCTAGATATCTAACTCGTATATTATAAATTAGAATACATATTTAAATGTGCATTTTCTCAATTAGACATTTTCAACATTTTCTCTTTTCTCATATTTAGATGTGCATTTCATATACTATCCCCATAACTTCCCAAATAAATTCTCTTAACCATCTTAATGTATCATTCCTTTATTTTTATTTGTATACTTAATTTTCTTAACCATTTATTCTTTTTTATCTAGCCCCTTTTATTTTTATCTCTAAACTAAATTTCAATAAGTTTTTAAAAGAAATTGTCAATAGTTAAAAACAATATTTTATTACTATTTAAATTGTTCATTTTAAATAAAAAGTGTAATTTATATATTCGTAGATACTAGATAGTAATTTTTTTATAAATTTTAATTATATAAAAATAAATATTTATCCTTTATAATGCACTTGTTAAAATACTAGTTGATGATAATTCTCTTTATCAGTCATTTTGGGGTTAAGAAATGGAAGGCATTTTAGAAGCATCAACCTTTGGCTTCTGGGAATTTGATGTGCTCTGAAATCCCATCTATATTAGTGTCATACTTTATAGCTAGCCATTTTTTCTTTTTAAATTTAGATGAAAGCATGATTGACTTGGTACTGGTTTTTGGTGGTGAGCTGACATTTAATGTGCTTGGCATCATGCAGATATATTGTATGATTCATGGTCCCCTGCGATGACAGTTAGTTCTATCTGCATTAGTATTCTCTCAATGCTTTCAAGCTCAACCTCAAAGGTGTGAATTTTTTTACCATGAATCTTGTATTTTCCTAATTCCTTTTGTGCTATGATGGGATTACTGGACCATATAGGACATGCTATATTTTTAACCAAGGTGTTAAATAAACATTAATTTGATAAATGATTGGTTATTTTAGGTAGGTCATCGATCCATCAAGGGTGTCATTTCGGCTTAATAACTCTTTACTTTATTTCTTTGACAGCAACGCCCTGAAGATAATGACCGCTATGTAAAGAACTGCAGAAATGGCAGATCACCCAAGGAGACAAGGTGGTGGTTCCATGATGACAAAGTATAATAATTATAAACCAGTTTCTCTAATAAGTCCACAAAAGTAGAGTAGAGGATTATCCTTTTGAAACCAAAATGAAGAAATGGTAAAATGCATTTTGAGAAACCAGGATCCCTTTAAATTCAATGGATAATAACTCTGCTGTAAATTGGCATTGCCTGGTATTTGTAAAGGAAGCGGAAACTATGTGTCTTAAGCAACTTAAGGAGCAAACAAACTCAACATTGTGGTTAATCTCACAGGGATGTGGATGTGGATATAGATGGTCTGATTAACCCCCGTATTGACAACTTGTGTTTCATACTTCTTTTAAGAATCGCCCATTATATCATAATTGACTATATGCATTGCCGATATTCCGAGTTTCAGTATTGATATAGAAAATAACTCCTGATAATTATTTATAGCACCTAGTGATTTTTTATTTTATTTTTTTGGGTAGAAAGGTTACGAGTTTGGAATGGTTAACCCTTATTCTTGCTCAAAAGAAAGAGAACGGGAGACAGTTATTCGCTAAACATTGCATTTTGTTTGTGTTGTGAGGACTGCGCGTGAATAATTCTATATCTTCCAAATAATATCTTAATGTAGAAATGATTAAACATTTTGTTTAAAACTGTTTGTAGTAGTCAAAAGGATATATGATTTTGTCAGGAAGGCATAGCTTTGTTCATATCATTGAATGAAGGATTAGGATTCTATGAAGTTGAAAATTTAACTGTAGATCGAAATTATATCTTCATAATAGCTTAAAAATCTTCAAAGATAGAATCACAAATTTTTAGTCCTCTAAATTAAAACTTGTATTTTTTTAGTCTCAATTTGAGAGATTGTTTTTTTGGTAGAGTGGAAATAAGCAAGAAATATTCAAAAAATTGGTAAGGTCGATAATAGTTTTTAGGTTCCACTCAAGATATCAAAGATTCGTGTTGAAAATCTTCAGCCACCCGTTCTTTTACAAAACTAAACAGGTGTCCTCGTGCTCCTTGTGTTTCTTCTTCTTTGCAAACTGCAACTTTGGAACACATGCTCGTGCTCATGCTGCGTTTCTCTATCTTCTTCCTCCCAAACTCCAACTTTGGTCTCACTTGTAGCTTAAACTCGTGTGATCGATTTGTTGTGTACAAGACACGAGTTAATCAACTATGTGGAGGAGCATAATCGATTATACGAGGCGTGTGTTGGTACTTGTATACAAGGCATGAATTACTCAATTATGTGGAGTAGCAGAATTTATTATCATTAGCATAATCAATTATGCATATATACATAGAATCTGTTTGGTACGCAGAGGCTATATGTGGGTCAATACGTGAAAACTTGAAATAGAGAATACAAAGGCATGCCTAGCTTGGGTTTCATGTCCAATCGAGGTTCATTACATTGAGACGGTCAGAATTTAGACTGAACGTCAAATCCAGCAGACCTACGCCTAGCTTCTGTATCTGTATGGCTCTTCGCATCCACAAATAAAATAAAATAAACAACATTTTGACGCCCCAAGGAATGAAAAAAGAGAATGAATGAAAACTGGAATGTGGTTACTCGGTTACCAAATAACAAAAGGAGAATAGGAGAATGATAATAAGGGTTTCAGTCTTCAGAGTATTATTACTCAAAAAATTAAAAGTAGTTTTTTTACATTAAAATTCCAACATTTTTACATTTATCTTAACGGATTTCTATAGTGTTTAGAAACATCCTTAAGGATTATGATTAAAAAAATTAATAAATATAAAATTTTATTAAACATAACTATATTGATAACATGAGATATTATATTTTTATTATATTTATTTTAAATTTCTTAATCAATATACATAAAATAATGAATAATAAAGTTATATTAATTCACCTAAATATTAATTTTCATATTAGATCATATATATATATATATATATATCTTTCACTATAGATAATTTAATTCGAATCAAATTCCACTATTATTCTTGAAATTTTATAGTAGATTATTTGTGCTATTACACACACAATTGAAATTATTTCCACGGATAATGGATTTTTAAATTTTATATTTATATCACAATTAAACAGAAGAATTTTATGAGTTGTACTATTCGCTCCATTCCTGAAATAATAATTTATATAATAATTTTTTTACCTCGATCTATATTGGTTATATCATTTGTTGCATTTCTTTTTTAATTTTTCTATATTGTTTTCTTCTAATCTTTTTCTCAATTATTGATGTAAAATTGGATACATGATTTGTTCTACAAATAATATGTTCGCTTATGATAGATAGATTGAGACGATTGCATAATTGATTGATCAATTTGTATCCTTCCCCGAATCTTCATGCAGTCAATGTCTTACAAGTTACAACATCTTAAGCATTTCATTATTTATTGCACAATAATCAAGGAAGAGAGAAAATAATAATAAACGGCAAAGAAGCCTTTGATTGAGAGACAGCATAGAGATTTATACTGGTGACTACTATTAATTTGTTAGTATTAATGTTACTAACACGATAGATTGTTTATTTATTTATTTTACATAAAAATCATATCACAATTTATCATATATAATAAATTTATTAACTTTTAATATATTTACTTTTTCTTTCTCTTTATTAAATTGTATTAGTATGTCTCATCTTGTGAACCAAAAATTTATAAATCTTATCACACACGTCTCTTTTTTTCTTTCTTTCTGGTGATTGAAGTGAAAAGCAGGAATTAGCAAGCCAGGAAGAAGGACTGTGTGCATTGCCGCATTGGCTTAGAGAAAGATGGGACGGGTCGTATGCAACCCAACAACGTTAATATCTTCGAACTTTCTCTATCACATTGCCGTGCCTCGATAATGATGAGCGAGAAATAATTTGTAACTAGTACCAAGCTAAGCTAAGCTAGCTATACCTATATATTAGTATAATGACACCATATGCTGATACCACATTAGTCACTATTTGCTTTCAACATCAACGTGTTCTGTACTTGTGTTGCTGATATATACTTGATACTCCACTCTTTAGCTTTACTAATTACAAACTTTCAATGTTCTTATCTTATCTGTGCCTTATTCCTTAGTTTGTCTCATTGTTGAGGCCAACGGATCAATTGGGTGTTGGTACACACGAATTTGAGAGAAAAACAGCTTCTATTACTCACAAGAATAGAATTACAGAGATTTACAAAACTCAAAACAAAAACTCTCAAACTCAGACCACTTACACAACACTCACTAAGAACTCTCACTTCTTGGATGAATTCACTCTTGGTGTTTCTGTGTGTCTAAGTGATGATTTACAAGTGAGGTTTTCACCTCTATTTATAGGGGGAAGAATGGTGTGAACGTTGGAGGGTGGTGGTAGCCAGCTGGTGGACAGCCTGTGTGCAGCTGGTACTTGGAGGACAGCTAGGAGGACGGCTGGAACTTGCTGGAAGTCATCA
>PYAF01004289.1:3086981-3127246 GCA_007407185.1 Glycine tomentella | reverse complement strand
TCACTTCTTGGATGAATTCACTCTTGGTGTTTCTGTGTGTCTAAGTGATGATTTACAAGTGAGGTTTTCACCTCTATTTATAGGGGGAAGAATGGTGTGAACGTTGGAGGGTGGTGGTAGCCAGCTGGTGGACAGCCTGTGTGCAGCTGGTACTTGGAGGACAGCTAGGAGGACGGCTGGAACTTGCTGGAAGTCATCACTCATTTGGTGCAATTTGTTATTTTCATCATCTCTATTTCCATATTAAAATAAACACAAAGGGCAAAAGTTGGAGAGGAACGCATACTCGGTTTGGTAAATACTTATTGGTTATGTGAGCAAGTTATCGCCATCAGCTGCTGGGAAGTTTTATTAGTGAGGAATATTAAAGAAAATAATATTTAAAAATCTGTTTTAAAAAAATATTATGAGGGCAATTCCATCTCTAGAGTAACTAGAGATATTGGTTAAAAAATGTGTAAAAAAATACGTGTAGAAATATTTCTCCCTTCAGTCACCCCTTAAAAATGAATAAACTAACTAGTGTACTGGTTTTCTTTGTGTCTTATTCGTGCAACATTCTTAATATATATGTTGAAACAGAAATACCTTTTTAATCCAAGTTATATATATATATATATATATATATATATATATATATATATATGATTCGTAAATAAATCTGAACTCCATTAATTAACCTGAGTGAGGAAAGCTACTTAAGTAGAGCTCTTTGGCTTCCATAAAGCGATTCCTTTTCCATGATATCTTGTTTGAATAAATAAACGTGGAATTGATGTTTCGTGATATCATGTTTGGAGTAATTATAAAACTTCCAATGTACCCATCATGACTGAAATAAAGCACGCAAGAAGCTAGTAGCTAGGTTTCTACTTTCTTCTACGGAAATGACCAACAACAAGCACCGCAAAGAGCCATCAAGCTCAAGCATGAGAAAGGAAAACTCAATGCAGAAAATTATGGTACTACTAATTGAATAAAACATGATCAATTCAACCAATGATTAATTGCAACATCATTAATCCTAAGCTCCATCTCAACCATATATGACTAATTAAGACTACACATAGGTACTTGATTCCCCACGAGGGTGGAGTTTAATTAACAGAATAATGATGATTTAAGCAAGTGAACTATATATGAAGGTTAGTATTTACTAACATTGTGGCAGTGTCCAATAAATAGAAGTAAGAAGAGGTAGCTGGATATTAATTAAAGAGGGGTACCAGCTGTCCACTAGTGCTTGGCTTTGCTTTCCACATACACTTTCTCCAATTTAGAACTTATTCGGAGTTACACTCCAAGCCTACTTTTTCTATGGCAGCTTAGCCTTCCTATTTCGGAAACTCTCTCTTCACTGCTCTCCACCTTTTTCTTTTTTGTGTGTATGTGTGTATATCAGCCTCTCTTCTCCTCTTCCATTCTTCACTGCACTCCCACCCCTCTTATTATTAATATCAGCGCTTGGAAAGAAAAGAAAACAAAAGAAAAAGAGAAGATCCATAGCTAATAAGCTAGGTTTAGTAGTTAGTGAGTGATCCATATCTGGAGATGGGTCGTGGCAAGATTGAGATAAAGTTGATTGAGAACCCCACCAACAGGCAAGTCACCTACTCCAAGCGAAGGAATGGTATCTTCAAGAAAGCTCACGAACTCAGTGTTCTCTGTGATGCCAAGGTTTCACTTATCATGTTCTCTAAAAACAACAAGATGCATGAATACATCAGCCCTGGCCTCACGTCCGTACCCTATAGCTACTCTCTACTCTCAAATCTTTCTATCTCTTAATTGTTCCTTCCAATATATATCTGGAAAATCACTTCTTTTTTATTCCATTTGGTTGTGACTTGTAATAGGACAAAAAAGATCATTGATCAGTATCAGAAGACTTTGGGGGATATTGATCTGTGGCGTTCTCACTATGAGGTTAACCAACCACTCATCTTTTTCTTCTCTTTTTTTGTTTTTTGTAATTATATATCGTGATTATGTTTTGCTTTCTGATTTTTATTTTTATTTTTATTTTTTTTTGTGTTTTCTTGCTATCAGAAAATGCTTGAAAACTTGAAGAAGCTGATAGATATTAACAACAAGCTCAGAAGACAGATCAGGTAAATAAAACATGAAAATAAATAATGACTTAAATATATTTAAAATTTCTAATAAATAACTGAATTTTATTTTGGATCTCTAATATTTTTTATTTTGTTTTGAGTTTTTTTATATATATTAAAACTTTTACTTTGAGTATTTATTGTTAATTATACTATGACATGACACTATCATAATTGATGATGAAATTTGAAAGATCAAGTTATAAGGTAACACATTATCAATTAATTGAAGTAAGAGACTTAAAATAAAAATTTATATACATCGTATATTCAAAATAATATTTTTCTATTAATTTACTTAGAACAAAATTCTGTTAGTAAGGCCTTTCAATATATTTAGGCCATAAATAATTGATGTTTTTAGTACACGTATTCACTGTTTGGTACGGTTGAAGAAAGCTCACTGGTGGAGATGTGTTGTGTGAATTGGTAAGGCATAGGATAGGTGAGGGTTTGGACATGGACGACATGAGCTTCCAGCAACTGCGCACTCTTGAAGAGGATATGGTTTCTTCCATAGGGAAAATACGCGAACGAAAGGTACAAAAATCTTTCACACTTGCTTCATTTAATTAATTAGTTTTTGTTTATGAAAAAAATAATTATTTATACAAAGAGAATATATAAGGGTACGCCAACTCTTATAACAACTCCAAAGATATCAACACATAACAGTATATAGCTCTTCAAACACTGTAAAGGATTAACACATGCAGCAGCATGTAAAAATGGAAAATATTTCCCTAACTATAAAGTTTGAAGACAAAACAATCATGATTTTAACCTTAATAAGGTCCAATGATCTGATTAAGTCAAACTTTTCTTCTTAAAAACTATTGCATTTCTATGAATCCAAACACACCATGTGACTACCAACCAGATTGTCATCCACACAACTGCTCCAGATTTTTCCCTTTCACTAGATTAATTAATATGACTTTTTAAATGGCCTCTAAATTTGAAAGCTGAAAAAACATAGGTCAGACAAGAGTAAGTACAGGACCAAACCTGTGCCAAGATATTTATCATACTACTAAAGATAATTTTTTGTATAGTTAAATAGTGGAATAGGAAAGGAGTTTAGGATTGATGTGGTTTTACTTCGTCCAATTCAGTAGTTTCCCATTTCTCCATAATCTAGTTTTTAAATTCGGTCTACCATATCTCAAAGAAAACTGTAATTCAGAAACTATTAATTCTACTATCTTTTTCAGTTTATCTAGCAATATTTTTGTGTTGTTTCTTGATAAAAAGGAATATTTGTAAACCAAATTTCAAGTGAGATTGCTGATTTAGCTTCGTCACTATTTGTCCTTAGGCTACAAACTGACATGCTATGTTTTTTTGTGCATTTTACTTCCCAGTTCCACGTGATCAAAATGCGGACTGATACCAGTAGGAAAAAGGTCAGCAATATATATTGTAATGATTAAGGAATAGCTCAAATTTAGTAGCAGAATTATTAATTAGTACTTTAATTTTCTTGGTTATGGTCCACACTCTATGATCTCTTGATAATCCGGTAAACTCGGGAATAATAAAATATACAGGTTAAAAGCCTGGAGCAGATGAATAGAGATCTGCTGCTTGAACTTGTAAGAACTACTTTTCTTTTCTTGATGAAACTTGAGTTGAATATATATAATAGATATGAAAGTTGTTGCATATATATATATATATATATATATATGTTGTTTTTAATTTGATTTGGTTTCATTGATGTTTGATTGAATATTAAGAAGGAAAAGTGTGCGATCCATCCGCAATTTATATTGCACGATGAAGGAGACGAGGAATCAGCAGTTGCACTGGCCAACGGCGCCTCCACCCTGTATGCGTTCTGTCATCAGCACCATTCTCATCTGAACCTTCCCTCCCACCATTCTCATGGAGAAGAACCCTTTAAAACTGATGACCTTCGCCTTGCTTAATTTAGTGCAACAATTAACTAGCAATGTAAATTGACTAGCTAGCAAGCAAGCACTAAGCACTTGTTATTTATGCTTTCTATCCAATGTTGCTTCCAACCTCTCTAGTCTCTATCCAGTTAGAGAATTAGCTAAAGCTTATATATTATATAGTGTTTGGCAAGAGTGTGGTATGAAAAACAGAAAGACTGTATTTTATTTGCTATTATAAGTTTACATTGAGTGCGTATGTAATATTAATTGCTTGGTACGTTGCTTCAGTATGATCATACTACTCGGATAAACCTACTCTACTTTACCCGAGTAGATAAAGCAAAATCAACATTTTTACTTTGCAGGTATATTTAATCAATAACTTCTAAAAATAAATTATTCTGTTCAATAACTTTTATATATATTAAATTAATTTTAATAATCTAATCATTGAATTGAATATTTTTTTATTGACCAGTCGAAGTCTATAAATTCTTATATAATTTTATCAATACTTATATTTTGTGACCAAAATATTTGATAGTCAGCTTATTCATCAAATCGGCCCATTTAACCTATCCTTTTAGTAGATATTGCACTTAATCCATCACCTTCAATCCGCAAAAATAAAAATAAAAAATCTTAGGATAAGAGTTGATCCAATGGACTAAAATAATATTTTAAAATTATGATTTTTTTTATTGAGTTTTGATATTTTTATTTATTTTAAAGTTTTGTTTTTTTGTATACTTTTCGGCTTAGGTGGGCCAAATTACTCTATTTTTTTAAGTGAGTTATTGAGTCAATGCCAACCCTTAAGACGAGGTGGATTAAGTTCTTCAACTTACTATTCGAAAATAAACCAAAGGGTCAATCTGTCTTATGCAAGTGAGAATTAGTGAAAACCAACCAGCCATTGTTGTAGTTCTTGTATTGAACTGTATTAAATACTTAAATATTTAAAGAAATAATTTTATCACTTAGTCTTATTTAACCTGAATAGGATTATCTATGTAAAACAAGTGCGATATTATTCCCGTCAATTTCATCATTTAAACATGAATAAATTGATAGTGTATTCATTTATTTTTTCCTCTTATTTTTTTTTTTATATTTTTTATGCACATATCCTAAAACATACTAAATTTTGTTTGATTATCCCACTTTAACATTAAAAAATATGTACTAAAATGGGATAACTGAAATTATTTCTAATTACTAATTTTATATTTAAAACATTTAATTATTAGAGATAAAAAGTTTTAAAAAATAGGCTCATAATTTTCAATAATAAATTTATTTATTTTTATCATTAAAAGGTTGTTTTCTTAGAAAAATAACTAACTATTATAATTAAATTATCTTAACGTGAAGGAAGGGTAACAGAGACAGCTTTTCTTGATTCAATAGCTTTTCTAAACTAAAAAATTTATCCCAAAATACTCTTAATTTGTTTGGTCCGGTTAGTATTATTTAAAGTAACAGACTAACAGTGTACCACAACCAAACGTTATAGACTTGTAGTACTCCTCTCCCCCTCAATAATAGAGTTAAAAAAACCCATAAAAAAAAAAAAAGCTAAAAAAAACGGGTTAAGTACAGGCCTGGTCCGAGGCAGGTTAGCCATATCATCCAAACAGGGTCCAGATGCTGAATTTAATAAACGGGCCTAAAAATTGGAATCCTAACTTATTCATTTAATAGTTAACAGTTAAAATAAGGACAACTTATCATAAAAAAGAAATAAAAAAAGGTTGTTAACTTTCTTCTTCTTTTTTTAATAATAAAAAAGGTTGTTAACTTGTTATATGGTTCAACTTATCATTTCGTTTCCCAAACCTTGATTTGATCCATTGACTTTTGCTGAAGAACTAAGACGGTGTATTTTTTGTCCCGATGACTCAGTGCAAACGGAATAGTTAATTCGCTTACAACAGTTAATGGACTTGAAGGTTTTTATTTAGAGTTTAAATTTTAGAGCAAATTATATTGATATTTCTGAATTTTTGTCAAATTACATTGATATTTTGTCGAATTATTAACTCCGTTAAATATTTGATGAAAATGGGATGAAGAGACCTATTTGCAAATGAAAAAAAAAAAAAAAAAACTCGAGGGAACCAATTAATGTAATCGAAACTTGATAAAAAAAAAAAAAACTTGCACAGTCATTATATATGGAGGACTAGAAGTATACTTAAATCTGTTTAAAATAAAATGAGGGAATTTTTAAAATCTGAGATTTTATACGATCGTTTTACAATTAAACGAAAGTCATCCGGTGCAAACCTTGAAGATGTCAATAAGAATGAATCTTTGAAGGAAAAAAAAAAAGCAAGGAAAAAACAAGAAGGAAAGTTGTGCATAAACTTTTTGGAGCATGGATAAATATATTTTTTTAGGCCTAATTCACAAAATCAACATCAAAATCTTAGGTTAAATTGATGTTAAAGGTGAATTTCCAGTACAATATAATGAAAACTCTAGAATATGGTTTGCAATCCTAAACTTAAAGTGTAATACAGTGTTTGACATTTGTAGAACAACAATTTTATCACTGGATGTGAGATTGATTAGAACAGAAGTTGAAAGTAACTTCATTTCATCTAGCAATCATTATGCAGATCAGGAAATGAGTTGTACCCAATGTATGACTTTGGGCGACACCTAATCCATCAAATACACTGTTTTTTCCAGAATTACCAATGGTTTGATAAGTTGGTTGGAGGCACCAATAGAAATTGTTTATAAAAGATAGGCAAGCCTTTTGAGTTATGAATGACTTTGCGAAAATTGAAAGTTTGTTAGTTATGATAATGATAAAAATGTCTAAACACAACTAACTAAGCTTTAGCATTGGGACCCGATGCCCTAACCACTTTGCAATTGCAACCACCGCTAACGCATAAGATGCCACATTGCCTGGCATTTGATTTTTGTTAATCTTTCACCAACCTTACGAAGTTCCTTACATCTCACGACTACCTATTAACTAGCAGCTAAAGCCCCCTCGTGAGACAATAATATTAGGAAACTACCTATTTCGGGTTTTCCATTCATACTTACCCATCCTTTTCTTAAGTTGTGTTTGCTATGAATAAAAGAATTTTTGTATTTTATTTCATAAAATTCATATCACATTTCCAAGGACAAATTATCAACGTTGGAGAAGAAGCGGGGCCAGAGGGAGAATCATACATAACGGCTAGCCCAGCTAGGAGAATAAAAAATACATCATAAGTATTAAAACTAATGTCCAAAACGAACCTAACCCAACATTCGTACATATAAATAGCGAACGAGTCGTCACCATTTAGCAAGACTCAATACTCTCTCTCTTGTACAAACAGCTAGTAAAGAAAGGTTTATGCCTTTCTTGTTCTTTCTTTCTAGAAACAATAAAAACACACAAAAATCTGAATTTGGAAAAAGGTTGGTGCATCGAATAAGTTTCTGATTTGCCTCCAATTCCACACACACATAGAAGAGTGAAAATCGCGAATGGGGACCTTCTGTTTCCCTCTATTTGCGATCATCGCAATTTTTTGGGGAGTATTATTAGGAGCAGAATCAAAATCACATGTTGGAGATGCAGAGGTTCTGAAGGAGCTGAAGCAAGGTCTGGACCCAGCTTCGGTGAAGCCAGGCTCGTGTGTGAGTTCCTGGGACTTCACCGTGGACCCATGCGACAACCTTTTCGGCGAGAAATTCACGTGTGGCTTCAGATGCGACGTTGTCGTTTCTGGGCTGAGTCGAGTCACGGAACTCACATTAGACCAAGCTGGTTACTCTGGCTCCCTCTCCTCCTTCACTTGGAACCTTCCTTATCTGCAAACTCTCGATCTCTCCAACAACTACTTCTCCGGTCAAATTCCATATTCCTTCTCAAACCTGACACGTCTGAGCCGACTCAGTCTCTCCTCCAACTCTTTCTCCGGCGAGATACCCTCTTCCCTCGGCACACTCTCCAACCTCCAAGAGCTTTATCTCGACAACAACAACCTGCGAGGAGCAATCCCAGAAAGTTTCAACAATCTGGCCAACCTTAAAAGACTCGAACTCCAATCTAACAAACTCAACACCCACCTTCCAAACTTTGAGTCCCTAGGAAACCTTAAATTCCTCTACCTCAGCGATAATTTCATCGCCGGAGCGTTGCCGGCGTCGCTCCCTGTTTCCTTGGTTCAGATTTCAATCAGGAACAACAACTTAAGCGGTGTCTTACTTGGTGAAAGTTTTAAGAGCTTGAGGAGGTTGCAGGTGGTGGATTTCAGCTCCAACCAATTGAGTGGCTCTGTTCCCTCTGTTTTCTTCGAGCTTCCATCGTTGCAGCAATTGGCACTATCCTTCAACGAATTCACGAATCTCGAGGCGCCTTTTAAGGGAGTGGAATCGCAGAGTGGGCTTATAGCGGTTGATCTGAGCAACAACCGGCTTCGGGGTTTTTTGCCGTCGTTCATGGCGGTGATGCCTAAGCTTTCGTCGTTGACGTTGGAGAATAACGAGTTCACGGGAAGAATACCGACCCAGTTCGGTGTGAAAACGGTCTTTCCCGAAAAGGGAGTGTCTTCGTTCGGGAGGCTTCTGTTGGGTGGGAATTACTTGCAGGGAGGGATACCTCGACCCTTGTTAGCGCTGAAACGCGATTCTGCGAACGTGAGTTTGGTTGGTAACTGCTTATACAGGTGCCCTCATAGTTACTTTTTCTGCCAGGGTGGTCAACAGAAATCCTTGGCACAGTGTAATAGATTTAGCCCTCCCTCAACTTAACTTCGTACACCAAACCTCTCTGATTTTCACTTCTAGATTCTCTCTTTTTTTAATTTTTTGTTGATTTATGGTGAGGGATCTTGTCTTAAATCTTAAATGCAACACAATCATGAGAGGGTTTTGGTCAACGCTAAGATGATCGACTGCCAGATTTTGTCTTTCCTAGACGTTGCATTTTCAACCACGTCACCCATTTGCATGGCCATTTAGTTTTTGAGTTTTTTTTTTTTTAATAACAAAAACCATGACTTTTATAAAATCATATTCACGTCAATTCTTTTCAGGATAAAACAGTCTATAAATTTAACACAGAAAATAATTAAATTAAATTAGTTACAGAGTTAAGTTTTAAAGCCGGCTTTTTAATTTTTTAAGAATTTTTGGATCTACTCTACGGATGTTTCTTTGGGTACATTTACTCTTGGTTTATTTTTTCTTAGTTTTGAAATCAATATGGCCTAGTACAGAAACAATATAGCCCAGCTGCAAAAAGGCCCAAGTCTGCATTTGGATCAAGCGCAAATGGTAGTCCATTAACGATTCTCGAGAACTAGTAAGTTTGATTTGCTAAAATCACATAATAGATAAAACAACATTTGACAAGTAACTGACTTACGGGACAATTTTTTGTACTGTTATTTGGTGGTCAATTACAATATAAGTAATTTTGTGTAGAATGAGAGGGGGGTTTAGAGAAGTAGAGGCATATGAAAAAAGAAAAAATGTATGGGATAATAAAAAGTCAAAAAATATGGATAATATTGTATTTTTATTTTTGTTAGATACTGAAAAAAAAAATTGTAATGAATTTAGTGAGTTACAAATTTTTGAATATTTGTTCAATTTATCATTCTTTATTTTATATTGTCTTTCAATCATTTTTTAAATCAAACATTGAATAAATATATTTTAACAAATCAAACAGACTTTTTCAACTGATCGGGTGGTGTTATTAAGGAGTCTAACCTTCCGGTTAGTTAGCCTACTCAAATACTACAATCAATTTACTAATTAACTTACCCCAAATTAACTCAAACTACTAATAATCATCCCAAGTCTTTTCAGAAGATCAAATTAGATATGATATGAGACCACACTAAAAAAAATCGAAATATAACTTTTACTTAAAATATACATTATAGTATAAGCCAGGGGTTAAAATATATGGATCCAAATCATCTAATGCAAGCCACAAAATCACGTTTGCAGCGGCCACCATAGCCACGTCACTCTGAATCATATAGGATACAAAGCCACAGCACTACAAAGTGACCATGACTATATTTGAAAGAGTTTAGAAATTGTTAGAACAATAATAAGCTTTTGATAAAAACTAAAAGTAGCTTGTAAAGTTTTTGGACCCTTTTGCTAACTCATTTCACTTTTTACACACGCTTTGTAGACGCGTTCATATGCATGTTGCATCTTATACAAAATGGAGACGAAGAGAGTTAGTCAAATAAGAGGAAAAAAAAATGTATTTATTCAACTGATCAATGAGCTGATACAAAGTAGCAGAACCAGCTAAACAGCTAGTTATAGTTGTTACTTGTTAATACGACTAACAAACTTACAGGAAATAACTAACTGATGAAGCTAAGATGACGATTTAACAGACTAATTATATATTACTGTTAGTGCCTGCACAATTAGGTGATATACACCCCGTAATTGGAGGTTTATAGATATCGATCAACCCCAATTTGCAAAGCAAAAACTGGAAGGGAGAGACAAATGCACTAGTCTAGTTTGACATTTCTGAAAGACCTGGTTCTTAGCAATGTGGAGTGAATTGAGATTACCACATTAAACACATGTTACTTAGAACATGAAATACGCATATGTGTATCACACAACAAGAAAATAAGCCATTGCAACTCGATCACAGGTTGCACAATCTAAGGCTCTCTATTCAGGTTCGGAAGAGGAGCGTACAAGTGTGATTTGTTTGCTTGAATTTACATGTTTTTAGCATTTATAAATCATACTGTTTTAAGCTTAAAAATAAGTTAATAAGAACTGGGAATTTACATGTTTCATATTGGACAAGTATCTTTAAACTTATTTGTTGAAATAAACACTATTTTTATTAAAATAAGTTAGTTTTTATTTTTTAGTGTGTTTGTCTAAAATATTATACTTAATTTTTTTAAGAAACAAATCTTATCTACTTTTAAAAAAATTATATCAAAATGTATTTTTTAAAATTTAAACAAACTAACTTCATTAAAACAATTCATCAGTTTTCCCTTTATTATTGATTAAATGATGGTAATTCTTATTTTATTCAATAACAAAATTAATATGTAAAATAAGTCTACTTTGCTTGATTGAAAAATAAATAAAATAGAACAATAATTATTACATATTATTATTATTTAAATATGTTTTTGTTATTTTTTATTGACATATGAAAAAGAAAAAGATAAACTAGTGAAGTCCAATAACCCTATTTTTTTACTATGATGACAAATAAGCTCCATGCTTCCTTCCTAACTTAGTGACGCGGACGCCAACCACCGTCGAGCACCCACTGTCCGCCGTCGAGCCTCTCAGGGACACACCGCACCACTTGGTCTCTCTGTCTCTGAAATAATCAAGATCTGTGCTTGTTCTACAGGCTGCCGGAGAGTTTTGTCCCTTTCCCTTTCATTCTCCTTCAGCTTTCTGAAACTGGTAAGGCAATATTCATAAATACATTTTCACCATATGTGCTGGAATAAATTAGTTTTCGTGCTGTCTGTTCTGACAAACTCTTCTGTAGTGAACTAGTTAGTTTAAGAAAGATTCTCAAAATTTATCTGTTCATGGAAAACTTAGTTTTTGGCATGAATGGTTGCCTAGCCTTTTCTGATCTTCTTGTAGAGTATTATGAAGAGTTATTAAAGGCACTTGATGATCAAGTAATAAATTATCAGACTACACGATGGTTGCAAGGAAATATTTCACAGTTAATTACCCCTTTTTGATTGATTGATTTATATTTTAAAAACTTTTGGAAATATAGCTATTTGAGTGTTGACCAATACTGAATCATTGTGTTACCTGGATATATTTACCAGTGTATACTATAGACTTTTGATAGCGTTACTATAGACTTTACCAGTGTATACTTTAACAAAGGATGATGGTGGAGGTTAGCTGCTAATTCATGCACATTTAGTCTTCATTCTCACAGTCATAGTCACAGCAAGTTTTATTCATTGGCGAGGAGAGCGAGGGCGGCAGTGTAGCAGAGGAGTGTGTTCGATCACCATCGAGAGGTGCTCCAACTTGTGCTCGTAGATAGAGATACAGTAGCCGCCTTCGCTACATAAAATCATTGCCACTAATTTGATTTTGTTTAGGTTAATTTCTTACACCACGCAGCCCCATCGATTACTCGCACTTTTCTATGCCATAGATCGTATATATCTGCTTGCAATTACCTGCCAGATACCATTCTCTACGATCAAAACATGACGCTGCTTCTATCTTCAGTCTTGTTATTTTTGAAACACAAACACGGAGGAGTTGGATATATTGCTCTTATTCTGGTTGTAACCTCCTAACCTACTCTTAATTAATATATATCCAGGTAAAACAATGATTCAGTTATGATATTTCTTTGCTAACTCCTTTATTGTGTAATTGTTTATGTTTCCTCTTGTGTTTTAAGATTGAAGTGTGTTGAATGAAATAAGATACCAAATTTCTTTGATTATTACTTTTGCTGCCCTTAGTTAGTTAACTATTTACCTGTTGCATCTTTTGGTTTAGCAATTATGAATAATGTTGCTGAAAGACCGCTTAACGAAGATGTAGAGGACGATGATGAGGATGATGGTGGAGGCCTTGAAGCCTGGGAGAGAACTTATGCAGAGGATAGATCATGGGAAGCTTTGCAAGAGGATGAATCCGGACTTCTTCGCCCCATTGATACTACAGCCATTTACCATGCCCAGTATCGCAGGCGCCTCCGTACCCTTGCTGCCACAGCGGCTACAGCACGGATTCAGAAGGGGCTTATACGATACCTGTACATTGTTGTTGACCTGTCCAAGGTATTTGATTATAGGTTTTCTGTGTGTTTCTGAGTTTCATGGCTTGGAGCAATGCTTTGATTACTGAAAATTGGATTTCATTGAAGACGTGGTGCTCATTATAGAAACACTTTGTGAATAAAGTATTAAAAGTTGAATTTACTCAGTTTTCATGGGTGACATTTCTTCCAATATCTGTAGTGCCCACCTTTGACATAGGCTTGAAATACCTTTATTTTTGAATTATTAGCCTTTTCCTTTATATACAAGCATTGAATAAAACCTAACTAGATTGTTCATAAGTGTATCACATTCACACTAGTGTTTCCATGTTGAGTTGTTTTTATGCCTGTAAAGACATTAGGAAACTGCTTATGGCCCCACAAGTAGATTATTCAAATTGTAGTTGAGGTAATATCCGTGTTAACAATAAAATTACTGGTAGAAATATGTAATAAAAAATATAAAACAAAAAAAAAAAGAAATATATTGTAAAACTCTAGAATGTTGCAGTTACATGACACATGTTTATCCTTTTAATCTCTTGTCCTTTTATATAACTCAGTTTCTGTTATCATGTGAAGGCAGCTTCAGAGAGAGACTTTCGACCAAGTAGGATGGCTGTGATGGGGAAACAGGTTGAGGCATTTATCAGGGAATTCTTTGATCAGAATCCACTTAGTCATGTTGGTCTGGTGACTATAAAAGATGGGATTGCTCATTGCATAACAGAACTTGGTGGCAGTCCTGAGTCTCACATTAAAGCTTTGATGGGTAAACTGGAATGCTCGGGTGATGCCTCCTTACAAAACGCACTAGAGCTTGTTCTTGGATATCTAAATCAAATCCCATCATATGGTCATCGAGAAGTTCTGATCTTATATTCGGCTCTCAGTACATGTGATCCTGGTGATCTCATGGAAACCATCCAGAAATGCAAAAAGAGTAAAATAAGGTGCTCAGTCATTGGTCTTGCAGCTGAAATGTTTGTGTGCAAACATCTCTGCCAGGAAACTGGAGGGATTTATTCTGTTGCACTAGATGAGGTTAGTTTGTTGATTTTGATGATACCCATGTAGACGTAGTACAAATACAAAATTGTCTATGAAAGTTATTTGAATTTTTATAGTCAAGCAACCTTAATTTAAGCAAGTACTTAAAATATTGCTGATCACCTTAGAATTTGTTTGCATTTTTCAAATGTTTGTAAATTCATGAATATATGCATTTACATGTACATACATCTTGTGCAGTCCCACTTTAAAGAGTTGATCCTAGAGCATGCCCCTCCACCTCCAGCTATAGCAGAGTATGCTACTGCTAATTTAATTAAGATGGGTTTCCCACAACGATCAGCTGAGGGTTCTGTGGCAATATGCACTTGTCATGAAGAGGCCAAGACTGGAGGGGGATACACTTGTCCAAGATGCAAAGTTCGTGTCTGTGAGCTTCCCACTGAATGCCGTGTGTGTGGATTGACCCTTATTTCTTCACCCCATTTGGCTAGGTCATATCATCATCTATTTCCTATAGTGATGTTTGAAGAGGTCACTCCATCTCAAAAGGATTCAAGCCGCAGTTTTCCCAATACTTGTTTTGGTTGTCAACAAAGTCTTCTTAGTCAGGGTAAGTTCCTTCCTACATTTCCAAATTTGGTGGTGTTCAATTTTATCAAGTTGGCCAGCATATAAATGTCAAATATGGATTCATCATATCATACTGCTCATAGTTGTGAAACCCGGTCCGTTCATTGACTTGGTTGAGGTAGTGGATCAGTGGTCCAACCGGTACACCAGTAATTGACTCAGTATATATTAAAAATTTAAAATTATATATGTATGTATTATATATAAGTATATAACTAACATTATTTGAGTAAGAAAAGTCCATCCATACTTCAAAATCCAAATTAAAAAAAAAAATCCAATTTTTTTTCAAAAATAATAATAATTTAAAATTCAATTTCTTTTTAATAAAAAAAGGGTCAGGTCGGACCAGTCCAATCGGGTTCCAGTTACCAACCCATCCGGGTTTGACCGGGTCAACTATGTAACCGGTCCGGAAGCGAAACCGATCCGGTTAGGCCACCGGGTCCCAGTCCAGACCGGGTTTGATAACACTAATACTGCTTTAAAGGTGAAATAATCGTAAAGATGAAGAGATCTGTAATTTCACAAGCTATTCACACAGATTTTTCTTCCATATTTTATAGAAGTTAATAAATTGGTAATGGAAGAAGTTGTTTCAGGTCTCGTTCTGTCCAACCTGGTTTGTTTATGTATTATTATTATTATTATTATTATTATTATTATTATTATTATTATTATTATATCTTACATTTAAGGATCTCACCATATTAAAAGAAATTAGCAATAGTCTTTTTCAGAGTTAGAATTGGCTTTCAATCTATATTATCCAAGCCTGAAAATATGTTAATGGCTGTTGTGTCTCTATGCTAGAATAATCCTATCAACTATGGTATCATGTTCATGATAATAGGGAATAGTTTTAACCAGACATAAAAGTCTCAGATTTCTTGTCATCACGATGTTGCATCAATGGTTTCAAGCTAGAGTTGATGATTAAGTTATGCAATTGACCCCTAATTTTAAAAAAGCACCTATGGCTGCTTAAGGAAAGTGTGGACAATGTTGGATTCTAATAACATTGTGTATGCTTAAAGCATGCTAATTACAACTACTGGTTTACCAAAGAATTTGAAAAATTTTGAAGGAACGTGATTTTAAGTGGTTGTGGTCACATATTTCTTGAATGTGACAGAAACTGTTGACTTCTTTTGGTTATGGGTATTTATGCTTTGTGTGATATTGATTGGTTTACTAACATAAGCCCACTGCTAAAAATCTTCAGTTGTACAGTTAATGCTGTAAAATTCCTTGGCATTTCTCTTTTCTTCCAAAATAGTATTGCATATAGAATATATTGTTGCTCAATTTTCCTAAACCCCCTCCATTGACTCGTGACACAGGAAACAAGCCTGGACTTTCTGTTATTTGCCCAAAATGTAAGCAACAATTCTGCCTTGATTGTGACATCTACGTTCATGAGAGCTTACATAACTGCCCAGGCTGTGAGAGTTCCAGACATTCTAAGTCTGTAACTGCTTCCCAATGATTGCCAATATTCTGCCTGTGACTTAAAATTTCCATCAAAATGGCATTGCTATACTGCATCCACCCAATGGGCCGATGAATAAGTTCCGGTGCCAAGTGACTGACTAACAGTATCATCTGCTCATTGATCACAATAGTTTAGTGCTTGATCAGTAAATGTTTTGCAGGGCAGACAACAGAAGTGATATTTATACAAGGGTGAGATTAAACCAACAACTTCTAATCATTTCCTTCTTTTGTTCTTTGTTGGAAAATAAGGCACATGTAAAATGTCTCCATTGTGTTTTTTTCAATCAGTGGACTGACACCATTCTTGCTGGCGGATAAATATTGATCATTAAATTATTTGTATGAGATATTTATACGCGTGTTTTGCTTTTAGCAATCACAGTTGTGAAACTTCTGACTTCAACTAACATATTTTGTGCACACAGAATCTTATGTTTCGGATTCAATTAGAAACAATTTGTTGAGAAGAGAAAGGTGCAGCAATGATTATCTTGTGGAATCAGGAGAATATGGAGGGAATAGAATTATCGAAAGAGTGACCTTGTTTCCTGTTTTCTCTGGTTGGTTTGGGCATTGGAGATAACAATATAAAGGCCCATATATTGGCAAAAAAATTGGATTATACCCCTTAAAAAAATAAGTCGCCAATGTCATAACTAGAAGGAAAAAAAAAGCATTCACATGAGAGTATTGGCTTGTTAATGAGATTTTAAAGAATAGATAATGTAATTTGACCCTCAAGCTAACTTTTTTATTTTATTTTTTGTGATGAATTTTTTTTTATTTACACAAGAATGACATACTTTGATAGTCACCAGATACAGTAGAGAATCATTTTTTTAGTTAAGTTTGAGTCTACGACGTTACTCTTGACTCAAATTCTTGGCAACACAATTGAAACTTTTTTTTTTTTGTTAAATACCTACACAACTCTGGTGAATGTCAATTTCCACCTAAAACTCCTTTCCGTTATAATTGGGCAATGGTTGATTTAAATTGTGTTCGAATTGATTTGATTTGTTTTTCTCACTGTTCACTATTTTTAAAGTTTTATAAATAAATGGTGATTTTTTTTTACTTTTAATTTATAGTTAAATTCGAGTAAAAATTAATTATTTTAGAACTAAATGTACTACTATGTTTTTTAAAGTATTATTTCTTCTAGTCTGTTAGGTTCTGCGTCTACCCTCAAAAAATTGTGGCAAGATTTTTACGTGACTTTTGTAAGCTACAAGAAGTAAATTTTGTGATGCACGTGACTTTGACAGTTCTGCATACAGTTCTTAAATTTTAACCAAACAAGCACTTTGTCCAGCCTAAATGAGTGTTTAAAATTACGTGGCAAGATTATGCATCTCTTGGTGAATTGATTTTTGGACAGGTTGCAGTTACACAACCATGTAAACCTAAAAACCTATATAAGTTTACTGGTTGTGTACTGTATCACCGTAAAAAAATTGTATGCTATCGACCAATAAGAAATCAAAACAACCATCAAAAGATTATCACTTTTAGGGTCTTCCCCGCTGAGTAGGAATTAGGTTTGAGAATTAGATGATATTGGATATTGGGGATCAGAGACATCAAAAGAAGTCGTCTATTTGTACTTAAGCTAGCTTTAAAGTAGAGATGATAACTTTTACTTACAGGTTTAAACTGTTAGTCGAATTTTTGAAGTTTGAGTTTGACTTAATGAAAAAAATTAATGGTTTAAGTTTGAATCATTTATTTAATGGAGTTTAATATAAAGTTTGAGATTGGTTTGATAAAAAGTATTAAGCTTGAGCTTGATTTGTTTAACTCATTTATAACTTGATTTTTTCTATGTATTTTTTCTTAAATAATTTTTAACTTTATTAATATAATATTTTATAATTATTTTAATACTAGATAGTTATCTACTGATAACAAAATTAGCTTAACATATGTGCTAAGTCAAATTAAAAAATTAATAAAAATATAATAGATAATGAAGTGACCATGACTCAATTTAAAAGAGTTTACAAATTGTTAGAACAATAATAAGCTTTTGATAAAAACTAAAAGTAGCTTGTAAAGTTTTTCGTATATAATGCAAGGATAAGGTTAGGTGTTTAGCACTTCGGAATTGCTTGAGTGCGTGTCACACATAAACACGCAGTTTTTTGGACCCTTTTGCTTACTCATTTCACTTTTTACGCACGCTTTTGTAGACTCGTTCAGATGCATTGTTACATCTCATACAAAACGGAGAGGAAGAGAATTATTCAAATAATAAGAGAAAAAAATTATTCAACTGATCAATGAACTGATACAAAGTAATAGAACCAGCTAAACAGCTAGTTATAGTTGTTACTTGTTAATACGACTAACAAACTTACAGGAAATAACTAACTGATATCAATTACAGTCATTGTCGGAACATTTATGTTTTTCTTGTTACAATTATTCTACGCTCCAGTTCAAATTTCAAACCTTAAACCCTTTTGTTTAAGCAGGTT
Source organism: Glycine tomentella (assembly GCA_007407185.1). NCBI lineage: Eukaryota > Viridiplantae > Streptophyta > Magnoliopsida > Fabales > Fabaceae > Glycine > Glycine tomentella. The sequence goes on along the minus strand of PYAF01004289.1, from coordinate 3,108,816 downwards.
CATTTTTAAGACAAAATACGGCGTGGATTAATTGATGAAAGAATACATTCCGTAATTATCCTGATATGAAATCGAGTTGCACCAATCAACTTGCAATCCCCAAATTAACCAAATGTAAGAACTAAGAAGTACTAGTACTAACATTAGACGATTAATTTCCTATTGGTCTGTAACATTGCCAGTTAAAGACACATGCTTTATGCGTATTAGTGTATACATGTATCTCACGCTCAACGCGACATTTGTATTAAGAGTATAGATCCATAACTCTTTTCCAAGTTTCTATTAACCTTACCTTGACCTACGTAAATAGATTTTCATTATCATAGAGAGCCTAATGAAGAAATATTTATAAAGCTTCACCAAAAGTTCATAAGTGTTTTCAAATAAGGACCTTATCCTGTGAAATGTGAATCTGCGATGCCGATGACCTTTAGCCCTTTTATCTTTTAGTTAATTTTGCTAACTGATAATAAGAAATTAGAAAACAGAGAGAGGGAAAAGTACGATAGTTGGAAACAGGAAGATCCAAAATGGATAACAGTAAGTCTTGTATAACATGGTATGTACCAACCTTGTCTCAAAAAGTAAAATAAAATTTGAAGAAATGGTAAAATATACTATAAATTTGGTGGGGTGGATAGTTACGGTACTAGTAGTTCTACTCCTGCAAAACGCAAATGGGAATCCTCGCTCGAAATTTCAGGTTTGTGTATGAAAATTTTCACTTATGAGCATGTACAGTTACTATACAAAAATACAAACGTATTCAAAACGTATAAATACTGGAAAAAGAGTGGGAAAAAAAATATATCTATATATACAGAGAGAGAGAGAGAGAGTGAGACGCTTTTAGTAATAATCAAGGAACGCTTTAGCCCCTTAATCCATGCTTTTCCAAACTCTATCCTCAACCCTCCTTTCAATTTCATGCTTTGACTTCTTCCTTCACCCCTCTCCTTCTTGCACTTCCAACCACACCACCCCTCTCTATCTCCCTTTGCCTCAGGTATTCACTATTCACTCTCTCTCTCTCTGCATGTAATTTTTTTTTTTTTCTGAATTTCAAAAGCAAACAAAAACAAGTGTGTGTTTGTTTAAGTCTATGTCTTTTATTTCTAATATTATTTTCCTGTCAGGCGATCGAAACAGAAATGGAGTGCGTGGAGGCAGCGTTGAAGAGCAATTATAGGAAAGAAATGACCTTAAAACTCAGCCCACAAACCTTGACGGAAGAGGTTAGTGTCCAGAACGGCACCGCTTGCGACGACTTTTTCGTGAACGACCTCCTTAACTTGTCACACGTCGAAGAAGAACCCGAACAAGGAGAAGAAGACACTGCTTGTGTCTCCCTTAAACAAGAAAACCCAAGCCACGAATCCTGTACTTTCAAAGACGATTATGCCTATGTGCCCACTAGCGAGCTTAGCGTCCCGGTACCTTTATTTCGCTCAATTTATATTTTAATTTTGCTGGATTATTCTTCTGCGAGTTGGTGGCTGACGAAGAAGGTTTCGATTTTTACACAGGCGGATGACGTGGCGAACTTGGAGTGGTTGTCTCATTTCGTGGAGGATTCCTTCTCGGAAGAATGCTCTGCGCCCATCCCCACCGTAATGGAGAACCCAACAACGGGTTTTAAAGAGGCAGAGCCTGAACCGGAAATCCTGGTTTTCACTTTCAAAACCCCGGTTCACACCAAAGCGAGAAGCAAGCGAACCAGAAACGGTGTTCCTGTTTGGTCATTCGGTTCACCTTCGTTCACAGATTCTTTCTCAAGCTCCACCACCTCTTCCTCTTCCTCCTCCTCACCCTCACCCTCTAGCCCCTTGCTTATTTACACCAACAACTTCCCCCAAAGCCTCGACCGCGTTTGCTCCGGGCCCAAACCCAAAAAACCATCCTCTTCTGATAATACTACCCTGGCGCCGCCGCCGCGACGGTGCAGTCATTGCGGCTTGCAGAAAACTCCTCAGTGGCGGAATGGGCCGCTAGGCCCAAAAACTCTCTGCAACGCTTGTGGGGTCCGCTTCAAGTCGGGACGGCTCTTACCCGAATACAGGCCGGCTTGTAGCCCAACATTTTCAAACGAATTACACTCGAACCATCATCGTAAAGTGCTCGAGATGCGGCGAAAGAAGGAGATAGTTTCTGTGGATGAGACTGGTTTTGCCCCTGCTCATGTTGTTCCCAGTTTTTGATTTTTTATTATTAAATGAACAAAAAAGCAGAGAGAAAAAACTAGGTACTTTAATGACTACTAAGATTAGAGACTTTTAAACCCGGTTCAATGGGACCCGAGTTAGAGTACATTTCCCCAACCCCCAACCCCTTGTAGTAACCGATTAGGAGAAGCTATATTAGGTTCATTTCCTTCTCGAGTCAATCTTTAATTTCGTTAGCCAACCTTCTTGTAAAAAATTATTTCTTAACATTAAGTATGTTAAATGCAAGTCCTTTTTACCTTCTTTTTTTACATATAGGTTTAATTGAATTTGAACATATTTAATGTAAGGGTTAATGGTTTTGCAAATTGAAATGGGCGTTGAGAGGCATGAACATTGTGAACGAAACAATTCAATGAGAGAAGTGGTTAAACTAAACGGCTTTTTTGTGTGGTGAGTTGGACGTACTTGGGAAACCGAAAGCATTTGGAAACTGCACATCGAACGGGCCATGAAGTTCCTCTTTGACCATCTTCGTCACTCCCAACAAGTGAGAAGTAACGTGCCGGGGCATAGTAATCTTAAACTTGGAATTTTATGCGACACTGGATTTTGGACTGACCCTATTCGTGGGGAACCACCGTTTATTTATCAGTGAAACAAGTTTCCTCCCCCCTCCCCGCCCTTTTTCTCTCAATTGGATGTTTCCTGTAAACATGTGGAATATTCAATAATCTGAAAATGCTGGACGAAATGGAGTGACTAATTAATATGACATTTCGGGTTTATTTATCATTGGCACTGTTACGGATATGATTCCATATCCTCCCCATTAATGAACCCAAGCAATCAGGGATTCCCCTTGATGACCTTGGAGCAGTTACCGGCCGGTGACCCATGATTCTCGTTACAGGTACAACTGGCGAGGACTCGACGGCTACAATCCCGGAGACAGAACGCCTCATTTCAGGCCCAGACAAAGGATTATAAGGCAGAGGCACTCGAGGGTGAAAGGTACGCACTATTGACCCTGGCCCTTCTCTTTCAATTCTTCACGGCACACACAGCACCCCCCATTGCTCCCGTGTCCGTGATCTCGTCTTCTGTCGTTGGTCTGATTACCGTAGACCAACCGGGAAGAGTCAGGTCCTACATACAAACACCACCGGTGATACCATCGGACATCTCTGTTATCACATAACAGAACATTGGCGCCGTCTGTGGGGAACGATAAACTTCGATTCCCACCTACCATCAATGGCTAACACGAGGAGACACCAGGCGGAAAGGAATGGAGAACCACCCAGGGGGGATCGACGAGAAAACGTGCTGGTGGAAGATGCCCTTTCACACACGGATTCGTCCCCCATGGGGCCAGACATGCCGCCCCCAGAAGGTGCACTCCAAGAAGTTCAGCACGACGCTTCCCAGCGTTTCATACAAAGCGCTCTCCAGACCCTGCTTACCAGAATGGAGAATTTGGAGAAACGATACGAACTCCAGCGACAGGAGGATCTCCAACGCATCACCACCCAGTTCGAAGAAAGAGACAACAGGCAGAGGGAGGAGGTGCGACGCCAGGATACCAACAAAACAAACAGCCAGGACATCCATGGGTCCCACGGAGCGCCGAGGTCAGTACCGCTAATCCCCGTCGTCGGAACGAGAAACGAGGACAGGGCAGAACGGGAAAAGACGCCCTTGGAGACGCGTCTGATACACTCGGACGTTGCACCAAACCCGGTGGCGGACAGGCAGGCAAAGACAGGGCCGACCAGAGGAACCTACCAGAGGAAATACCGCAGGGGCCATCAAAACAACAGCCCATTCGCCGATCATATAGTCGACGCCCAGTACCTGGAAGACTTCGATGGATCATTCTTGTCAAAGTATGATGGGAGCCAAGACCCACAAATACACATCGACGAGTTCGATATGCAGATGTGCGTCAGGGGCATCGACGAGCCGATCATATCGAGAATCTTCGCTACCACATTAACGGGAGCGGCCCAGGTATGGTTGCACTCATTACCTCCCCGTTCTATTCATAACTTTGAAGATTTTGGGCAGAAATTCCTGCTGAACTTTGCGACGAGCAAAAGACAGCCGAAATCGCAGTTCGCACTAGGAAAGATCAGACAAGCGGCGGGCGAGACTCTGCAGAGCTACTTGGACCGATTCAAGGAAGCGGCATTACAAGTTCAAGGTCTAGAAGAGAAAGTACACGTCCATCTGATCTCTGCAGGCCTCAACGGCGGGTCCCGTTTCGCCAAGTCAATATACAAGGACCCAGTTAAATCCCTGAACGAGTTTAGGATGCGGTCCAAAAAGTATCTCGAGCTGGAGCAGATGGAAATAGTCAATTCAGGGCCAAAGGAGGGAAAAAGACCCCCATCGCCCAGGGGCCGACGACATGAAAGGCAGCCGATGGGACAACATAATCGGCAATCCGTCCCTACACATCGACAAGTACGATCGAAGGCCGATCCACCACCCAGAACCGGCAGGTATGAGTTGAAATATGATAGATACACACCACTAACGGCCCCAAGGGGGCAGATATGGCAGGAAGTGGCGTTCACCGACATGAGGAAAGTCGACCGACCCCCACCATTACTGAAGAGGGAAGGATTGGACTACTCCCGATACTGCGACTTTCACAACGGCCCCGGACACACGACTGATCAATGTTGGGAGCTGAGGGATGCCATAGAAAAATTCGTACGCGAAGGCAAGCTACGCCAATACGTCATCCAGACCCAGGGAAGACAAAATAAGAGAAAAGCGGCACCGGAAAACAAGCAAGATAAAAAGAGCAGAAGAGAGGAGTTCCCTGAGCCGGAATTCGAATGCAACGTCATCACTGGAGGACCAGGCGTAGGAGGCGACTCGGCCAACCAAAGGAAGAGATACTTGAGGGAAGTGATGGCGGTGAGGGAGAAACCACGATTCAAAGGAAGACCGAAGGAGGAAACCAAGAAACCCGGAGTCCCGCTAATATATTTTACCGACGAAGACATGGAAGGGGTGATGCCAGGACACGAGGACGGCTTGGTCATAACCGGAACCGTGGCCAACTTTAGAGTCAAAAGAATCTACGTCGATAATGGCAGCTCGGCCAACATCATCAGCCTAGATGCGTTCAGGAGGATGAACCTAAGAGATGAGGACTTAAAGCCCTGTCAAACCATGCTCTATGGATTCAACGGCTCAGCCACTAGCCTGAAGGGAGTAATCGACCTTCGGCTCACCCTGGGGACGAAAGAAGGGTTCAGATCGGACAAGGTGACCTTCACGGTAGCCGATTTCCCGTCCCAATATAACATCATCTTGGGAAGGCCGACGCTGCACAAATGGGATATCATGGTATCCACCAAACACCAGAAGATGAAGATGATCGGCCATCACGGCAAGGTCATTACTATCAACGGAGACCAGAAAGAGTCACGGCAGTGCTCTTACAACACAGTCAGAGAAGCACGAACCAATCAACATCCACCATGCCTTCGGGTAGAGGAGCCGATGAAGATCCCCCCGAAAGGCGACACCAAAAGACCAGTCAACATGATTGAGTTCGATTTGCGAGACACCGAAGATTGGAGACCGGAGCCGGCCGACGAGCTAGTGGACGTCCAGATCGGTCCACATCCTGAACAGATTACGAAGATAGGCGAGCAAGGGGATTCTGCGTTCAGAGAACGGCTAGTCCGATGCTTGAAGGAAAACCAAGACATTTTCGCTTGGAAAGCCTCGCAGGTTCCAGGGATCAGCCCAACCTTTTGCTGCCACAAGCTGGCCATACACCCGGGGTCCAGACCGGTAGAGCAGAAGAGTAGGAAGATCGGCCCAGACAGGAGGCAGGCCTTGGAGAGACATATCGACGAGCTTCTGGAAGCCGGCTTTATAAGGGAAATCCAGTACACGACCTGGCTCTCCAATGTCGTCATGGTAAAGAAATCCAATGGGAAGTGGAGAGTATGCGTCGACTACACAGACCTGAATAAAGTTTGCCCAAAGGACTCATATCCGATGCCCAATATCGATCAATTGGTGGACAACTCGGCCGGATACCTTTGGTTGTCTTTCATGGATGCTTACTCGGGCTATAACCAGATCCCCATGCACCCAGCCGACAGAGAAAATACCGCGTTCAGGGGGATCAATGCAAATTACTGTTACGAGGTCATGCCGTTCGGCTTAAAAAACGCAGGGGCTACATACCAACGGATGATGAATAAGGCCTTCTCCGACCAAATCGGACGGAATATCGAAGTATATATCGACGATATGATCACCAAGACATCGGCAGCCGGGGATCACGTTCAAGATCTGCAGGAAACATTCCAAAAACTCAGACAGCACGGCATACGCCTCAACCCGTTAAAGTGCGCGTTCGGGGTCAGAGCAGGGAAGTTCTTGGGGTTTATGCTCACCCACCGAGGGATAGAAGCAAACCCAGACAAATGCAAAGCCATTCTAGACATGCGGCTACCGACCAGCAAGAAGGAAGTACAGCAACTGACCGGAAGAATGGCCGCCCTTACCCGATTTTTGCCCAAATCGGCAGAAAAGGCCCTGCCTTTCTTCAAGCTACTGAAAAAGGAAGCAACGATCGAACAAAATCCGATATGTGAAGAAGCCCTCCAGAAAATCAAGGCATGCTTATCCGCTCCCCCAGTATTATCCAAACCAGTGCCGGGCGAAACTCTCATTCTGTACTTATCGGTCGGAAATGAGGCCATCAGCGCAGTACTGGTTAGAGAGGAAGGGAAGACCCAGTATCCGATATACTTCATCAGCCGAGTCTTAAAAGACGCAGAGCTTAGATACCATAAGCTAGAGAAGGTAGCCTTTGCCCTGCTTACCGCAGCTAAACGGCTCCGCCCATATTTCCAAAGTCATACGATAGCAATCCGGACAAACCAGCCGATCCGACAAGTCCTGCACAAACCGGATTTAGCGGGGAGGATGATGAATTGGGCGATCCAGTTATCAGAATATGACATCCGCTACGAGACACGCCAGGCCATCAAGTCTCAAGCCCTGGCCGATTTCGTCATGGAGTTAACGCCGACGTCGTCCGATTCACCAGACCAAATGTGGAAAGTGTACGTCGACGGATCGTCCAACGCGAAGGGAAGCGGGGCCGGGATCATCGTGGAGAACCCAGAAGGGGTATCCCTGGAACAGTCACTACAACTCAATTTCCCAACCTCGAACAATCAGGCGGAATACGAAGCACTGGTCGCCGGCCTAACCCTGGCAAAAGAACAGGGAGCCACCAGGGTCAACGTATTTACCGATTCTCAGCTTGTCGCCGCACAGATCGAGGGTAGATACCAGACCAAAGGACTTTTATTGGCCAAATACTTGGTCAAAGTTAAAGAAGTCATGGCAGAATTTGACGAGGTGATAGTCGCCCATATCCCAAGAGAAGAAAACGCCAGGGCCGACATTCTATCCAAATTGGCCAGCACCAAAGGAACCGCCAACCACAGATCGGTCATTCAGCGGGAGATATCCCAGCCGGCGTGTGTTATGATCATCTCAGGCGACGACGATTGGAGGCAACCCCTGATCGGCTATCTGGAACATGGCACAGTGCCGGACGACGAAACGGAGGCGAAAAAGCTAATAAGGAACGCCACGTCATATGTGATAGTGAATGGCGAGTTATATCGACGAGGCCTCCATACCCCGCTATTGCTATGTTTAAAATCCGACCAAGTCGGTTATGTCCTGGCCGAAATACACGAAGGCATCAACGGCCAGCACATGGGGGCAAGAGCATTGGCATTAAAAGCTATACGTGCAGGATACTTTTGGCCGACGATGAAGGCAGACGCGGAGGACCATGTGAGGAGATGCGACAGCTGCCAGAAACACGCCAGGATGATCCAGATCCCCCCATCAGAGCTGAACTTAATTACCGCCCCGTGGCCATTCCACAAATGGGGCATGGACCTGCTAGGACCGTTCAAGGCGGCAGAGGGGCAGTTGAGATGGCTGATCGTGGCTGTGGACTATTTCACCAAGTGGATCGAAGCAGAACCCCTCTCTTCAATCACCTCAGCTCGCGTTCAGAAATTCTTGGAGCGAAACATAATCTCAAGGTTTGGCATACCGGCGGAGATCGTGACGGACAATGGGACACAATTCACCGACGGGAAGTTCAGGGCAATGACAGCAGGCCTGCAGATCAAGCATCATTTTGCGTCCGTCGAACACCCGCAGTCCAACGGCCAAGCCGAAGCCGCCAACAAAGTAATACTGGACGGATTAAAAAAGAGGATGCACGAAGCAGGACCCAATTGGGTAGAGCAGCTATACTACGTCTTATGGGCTTACAGGACGACGGTGCAGACCTCAACACGGGAAACCCCATTCAAAATGACCTATGGGTGCGAAGCCATGATTCCTGTAGAGATCGGGCAGCCATCCTGGAGGAAGCAGAACAGGGAGCAAGCGGACGACAACGACGAAGCCTTAGCGGCTGAACTGGACATGATAGAAGAAATCCGAGAGGCAGCACACAACCGAGATCTATACAACAAAAACAGGGTGGCGACAAGGTTCAACAGGAAGGTTAAAGCACGGTTGTTTGAAGAAGGCGACCTGGTACTCCGACGAGCGGACATCGGAAATAGGAACACCAGAGAAGGCAAGCTGGCAGCAAATTGGGAAGGACCCTACCGAGTTAACAAGAGCATCGGCCAAGGGGCCTACAATCTAGAAACACTAAAGGGAGAACCGATCCGGCGAACGTGGAATGCCGACAAGCTCAAGAGATACTACAGCTAGCCCATGTGTTTCCCTTTAGCAGGACCTCAGCCTGTCATCGGGATCATGGGCGACGAATTCTGATGTACGGCTTATATGCCACGTAATAATAGCGGATGTATCATGAACCTCATCGGTCGATCCGGGGAAGTACAACCCGGGAAAAGTCGAGCCGATAGGTCATGCAAATCTCGTCTCATGAATAAAATCCTTATAAGGAATTCAGTTATATATTCCCATGCGAATGCAATTATCTTTATTTTACATGAAAACAAACCTCCTAATCGGACTCCCAAAAGTCAAAATGACGGATTGGGAAAATAGGCCGTTGGAGCCTTAATACACCGATTAACAGGAGAAAGCCCCCTAATCGGTATCCTAAAAGTCGGAAATGACGGATTAGGACATTCGGCCGATCAGGGGCCTTAGCATAACCTACGTACGAAACTGGGTTAACTCCTAATCGGAACCCTAAAAGTCGGAAATGACGGATTAGGACATTTGGCCGATTGGGGGCCTTATCAAAACCTACGTACGAAACTGGGTAAAATCCTAATCGGAATCTTAAAGGTCGAAAAAGGCAGATTAAGATATACGGCCGTTGGAGCCTTAACGAAACTTGCCGAGAACAAATGACCTCCCGATCGGATTCCCCAAATCAAAACGACGGATTGGGAAAATAGGCCGTTGGAGCCTTAGTATACCGATTAACAGGAGATACCTCAATCAGAATAATACCATGGGAGGACGCGAAGCCAAAGAACGAAACAAATAAACAACTAGCATATAAATGTGTCAAGTGTTCAAATTGTTCGAAATTTACAAGGAAATTTACAAGGAAAACCGGCATACCGGCCCTTCAAGCACCTTCCCCAGCTGGAGGAGCATCATCGGCAGGAGCATCAGTACCTGGGGCGTCGCCGGAAGGAGCACCGCCATCGAGAGCCTCGTCAGAAACACCCTCATCCCCATCGCTATCAGAAAGCATGAGGAGTCGGCCATCGCTGACATAGGCCCGATGGTGCATACCTTCAGTGTTCAGCTTCACTCCAGGATTCAGGAAGTACAGCTGGCTCAGGGTATTGTAGAAAGAAGACTCGGAAGCCCTCTCCAGCTCACCTTGGACGAAGGAAAGCTCTTTTGAAGCCTCCTCATAGTCCTGAGTTTTTCTGGCGTTGAGGGCGAGTAGCTCGTCGCAGCTAGACTTGCACACGGCGAAGCTCTTCTGAGACTTCTTCAACAACCCCTCCGAATGGCGGGCGGCGGCCTTAGCAGTCTCGGCCTCTCGCTCCAAGGCCTTAACCTTGGTCCGGTGGACGTCCAGCTCGGCCGTCAGCTTGGCCATGGTCTCCTGAGCAGCTTCAGAGTCTGCCGTCAGCTTAGCAACCAACCCTTTAGACTCCAGAAGCTCCGAAGTCAACCGGGTAGCCGACGCAGTGGCCTCCCAAGCCTCGACTCTGACGGCCTTCAAGGTCTCGGCAGACTCGGCAACCTCAGAACGAGCCGACTCCAGCTCACGCCGGAGTGTTTCGGCCTCGGCTTCAGAAGCTTCGGCTCGAGAGGCCAATTTGCAAGCTTTTTGGTTGAGGGAGGTCAGACTCCCAAGTAACGACCCGGTCCTGAAGCATGCTGATTGCAAATTACCGAGCTCCTCCAGCTCGGGATCAGAAAAGGCGACAACATCAGAGAACCTCTTTGGCGCCCGAAGAACCTCAAAGAGATCTTGAGTCATGCCTTGGCTCCAAAGAGCCCGGGGAGGAAGATGAACGTAGTCATCCGGCAACTCGGCCACGACGGAGGTGAGAGCAGCCGGCGAAGAGCCCGGTCCTGAGACCTCCGCGCGGTGGGAGAAGGGCGGAGACGACGCAGCTTCTTGGGCGACATCTCCCGAAGCAGACGGAAGGCCAGTGGCAGCCATAGCATCCGAAGTCCCAACCGGACTGTCGGGGACCTCAATGGTTGTGGGCGGTGGAGAGCCTGGAGGACTTGGAACCACGACGGCAGCCGGACCCACAGGGACAATGGTCGGCCCAGCATCAGTAGTGGTCGGCCCAGGTGCGGCAGCAACCGGAGTAGGGGCAGGGCCAGCATTTTTGCGTCGGCCATCAGCCAAGCGACGCCTCTTGCTGGACTTCAGAGCCGCTAGGTGGCGGGGGAGAGCGTCGGAACCCATATCAATAGCTGCAAAAGGGAACAATCCATTAGAAGAGAAGAAATAAAGTCAACAGTTGACAAAATCATGCAACTAACCCTTCTGAATATAAGAAGCTATCGGTGCTAAATTCCCAGAACTTTTGCACGATAATATTTGGGCCACCGAGACAAGTTCTGACTCTGACAAGCGGGTTTGGTCGGTCCGATAGGAGGAAGGCGGAAACTCGTAATGAAGAAAAGACCAAGACAAAGGGAACCTGGGGGCAAAGGAACCATCCAGGAAGAATGGACATCGGCCAGAGTTGGCAACGACCAGGAAGAACTTGTCCTTAAAACGTTTGAAAGAATCAGAAAATAAAGAAAATAACCGACGGTCAGAGCCGGAATCATTTCGCCCACGGAAGGAAACCCATCCCTTGCGGTCGGCGGCATCCTTTCCCGAACGGCTGGCCTGAACAGAGAAGAAATAAAAGAACAAAGGACAGGTACAAGAAACGCCAAGCTGTTGGCAGAGGACCTCGAAGGCAAGAATAAAAGCCCAGCTGTTAGGATGGAGCTGGGTGGGGGAGACATGCAGGTAGCCCAAGACTTGCATTTGGAAATCGGACAAAGGAAAACGGATTCCCACTCTGGTAACCACTTCGCTGTAAAATGAAAAGAAGGGGGGCTCATTGTCTTTATGGGCAACACAAACTGGGACGCCTGGTCCAGCTGGGCGAACACAAAACTCTTCGGAAACCTCAACGGGCAGGCGAGCAACATCATCGGAAGATAACACCGATGAGTATTCCAGAACCTCATGAGCAACCCAGGGAAACTCGTCAGACAGAGCCGAAAGAGACCCACTTGCCAAGCCACTAACACCGACACGAGAACCCATGAAGACCTAAGAAAAGAAAAAAGAGATCAGTTAGAAAAGATACCTGGAGGGCGCACCGGCAAGGGCGAAGCAAAGGGCAAAGCCTGAACCGACGCTGACGCCGATGGACGGACAACCGGAGCCGGAACCGCCCCCTTTAGAGATAGGGGCACCCTAACAGGATTGTGCCGACACCTATCTAAAAGGTCCTCGGCTTGTCTATCCAGGTCCCTGCTGGAAAGGTAGAGGAATTCATCCAGGCACTTAGAACAGGGCTCATAGCGAATCTCGAATTGGGGAGGCACCCCTAGGACAGGCTTGGGCCTAACAGGAGGAGAGGTAGGAAGCCTAGGAGCCACCCCCACCCGTGGCACAGGTCGCACAAGGCCAGAACGCGGGAAGGACCTTGAAAACCCTTGAGAAAATGCCCTAGAAACACCTACACTAGGAAGCCTAGGGGTTAAAGGGACTGAAATTCTAGGAGTGCTAGGGGCACCTAATCCGGAGGGCACCCGAAGGAAAGCCTTTTCCTTCTCCTCGTCAGGAAGAGGGAGCCCAAAAAGCCAGAAGGCAACTCGGGGAGGATACAAACGGCGGATCTCCGCCTCCTCCTCCGGGGTATACTTCATGACGAAGACAAAGAGGGCAAAATGACCTCTACAGAAAACAAGACCCGAGGACAAGACAAGGGAGCGAAATGGCACCACCACAATGGAAAAAGGGAGAAGAAGAAGAAGCCAGTATGGGGCAAGGGGAAAGCAAAACAAAAAGGAGCAGCGAGGGAAGTTACCTGGAAAGCAAAATGAAGAGGAAGAAGACACGAGTGACCACCGCGAGAAGAATGCGGACGCTCAAAGAAGGCCTACGAAGGAGGAGGTGAGAGTTGGTATGCAGCAAAGAGAAGAAGTCCAAAAGGAAAAAGTGTGGGATACGAAAAGAAAAGGAAAACCGTCGAAATTCAAAATTGAAGGCAATAACTGACACATTGAAGGACGTGAGAGCGGCGGTTACGTCATAACTGCACCCAAGTAATGATTAAAGCGCATAACGAAGAAGGACACATGGCGCCTCAGGATTGAAGGGCGTTTCGTTGCCCCAAACCTACTAAGCCTGAGGAGGCGAGGCTAACCCGAAACCATTGGTCGCCCGAGGATACTCGGATAGTGGCCGACGTTGAAGACGCCATCGGAATATAACCCATCGGCTATGGCAATATCGGTCGCCCCCGCAAACGGCCAGCGTGCCGAAATGGTCATGGACAAACAAATTGGAGACATACGTCATGGCCCCCCAGAATACTGGAGAACCAGGACGAGGGGCATCTGTTACGGATATGATTCCATATCCTCCCCATTAATGAACCCAAGCAATCAGGGATTCCCCTTGATGACCTTGGAGCAGTTACCGGCCGGTGACCCATGATTCTCGTTACAGGTACAACTGGCGAGGACTTGACGGCTACAATCCCGGAGACAGAACGCCTCATTTCAGGCCCAGACAAAGGATTATAAGGCAGAGGCACTCGAGGGTGAAAGGTACGCACTATTGACCCTGGCCCTTCTCTTTCAATTCTTCACGGCACACACAGCACCCCCCATTGCTCCCGTGTCCGTGATCTCGTCTTCTGTCGTTGGTCTGATCACCGTAGACCAACCGGGAAGAGTCAGGTCCTACATACAAACACCACCGGTGATACCATCGGACATCTCTGTTATCACATAACAGAACAGGCACTAAAAATAGCATCATGGCAATCAGCACATCGACTTCGATCTTTCATATCGTTTGGTAAAAAAGGACATAGAGCTATCAAATTAATTTTTTAAAACTGAACTCCCAAATAAGGCTGGATGGAGCAGTATAAGTGCTTTGCTAATGGAGCCGGGTGCCTTAGCATTTTATGTGGTTGTAAGTTGCAACCTTGCGAGGAAATTCTCTAGGGCCATGAATCTATGACTATGATGTATTATGTACATGAGCTTATTTCCAATCAATTTTTAGGGATTGATTGATCTTACGAAAAGCTAATCAAATGAGTTATCATAGTAACACTCCATAATCTTGTGTAGCAATTTGGTCACATCCTAAAATGAATCATAGCAGAAAATTTGATAATAAATTATGTTGTTAATATGTTATTTTCTTCCAATTAAAAAGAAAACAAGACTGCGTAATGGTATCTATTTTAAGTCCTAACTCACCGTTAATGAATTAATGATCGCTTAATCAAGTAAGAAAAGAATCTGTGTGTAACCGATAAAATCGAAAAAGGGTGGAGGGTTACACATTGTTTTCGAACTTGCTCTAGGTTTCTTCATTGAGTTTATCTTGAGTGTCTTAGAAGAGAATCGATTATTTGGATTGGTATCTGTATCTGGTAGCGTTTGCTTGAGTAGATAGTCTTTCAAATTTTAACAATCATTGCAACGAAGTGAACGAACAATTCGGTTGTGTTGAGTTACCACTTGACATTTTCACTCAGACCTTTGTGAGAGTGATACTACCACCACCATCATATGCACTTATTTCCCTTTAATTAATTTTATAGAGACAATTTTAAAACAAAAACTACTGTATAAAATTTGAAATGGTGAGATGTACCTTATGTTAGGGATATTGATAGCAAGAGTTTGAATGAATTTAACTTGTATTTACCTGAACTCTAAATACTAAAAAGTCATATATTTTGACTCAAATTTATTTTTGTCAATACTCAATAATGTAAGGATAAAGTTAGAAAAAACACTCATTAAAGTTAACTTAGTGATAGAGATTAGGATAATATGCATGAAGTTATTATAGATATGAACTTCCATGTCACCATTATACATGAAAAATGGATCAGAGTAATAAACAATTCTGCTTTTTATTATAGAAAAATTCCGTATTATTCAATACAATTCTGTCCTTTTCACAATAATACAAAAACAACTTTTTCAATTATTTTTATTTTCTCATCGTTTTCTTTCATCATGTTTTCTTTAAAACATCCAAATGATAAGTCAGAACCAAATGCATTTGTGAGTTTAATAAATTCTAATTTTGTTGTAGCAAATGTTTGATCACGTTGCCATATTGAAAATTAAAATAATCGTCTTACTGCCGATAGACACAGGGTTTCAGTTCTCTCTGCAACAAAAACATACAGTACAAGCTTTAAGCCTTCTACAGTTCTACTTCTACCTATTATATTTCTGCATTCAACATTGTATACGTCCCTGTTTTAATAATAATTACTTTGTTACAATTTTGATATTGCTTTTAAAATAAATTTGTCTTTAGTTGGGAGTTATTTAGTCATTCTATGTTTAAAAGTAATTTCACTTCCCATCATCTATAAAAACTAATTATTTAAATACCAATATATACAAATTAGAATCGTGAAAACTAGGTGAGTTGCATCTTTCAATAAATTGACAAAGGACACCTTTGATCTGCTGATAGAACAATATGTCCTGTTTTATTTTCGTTTGATCCATTATTTTAATAAAATAAAATTTGCATATGTTAAAAACACTTGTTTTCCTTGTCTATTTTTTAGTATAGTTTTTTAACAAAAAATCGATGAGTTTTTTTTTACTTATGCTACTGAAGCTCGAGTCAAACTAAACTAGTAAAAGTTGACAAAGCTCTTTCTATCAATTTTTAACATAAGGGTTCAAACTAAATATTAGTAATGGATAAATTAGAATAATTATCCTAAAAATGTAGTTTAAAGAACTTCCTGTTAATTAATTCCCGTGCCCATCGTTATTAATGCTGCAATACATCTTTTGATTCTGAGTTTATGGGTTTTTCCTTCTTTTGGAACGTAATGAACTTTTTGATGTCTTTTAAAATTTTATTTTGATGTATTACTTTTGGGTGGCAATATCAGAGTTTTAATTTGGGCCCAACTATTGTTTTATTTTTCTAAGCACACATCCTGTACCCCTACCCCATTGCTAATGACCCCTATTCACATGGGTGAATTTTTTCTTCCAAAAATACCCTTCCCATGCAATCATGATTCTAGTGTACAACCTCATAACGTATAGGATGCAAACAGAATATAAAACAGAAGTGTGTTTCTGTTTTTTATTTTGTACTCATTCCATGTACTACAATGAAAATATGTTTTCATCGTAAATTTTATACGAAACTCTTATACTGAGAACATGTTTCCGTTGAGCTTTTTCTTTTTTGCTTAAAAACATAATAAAATCATAATTTTGTGTGTCCCTAACACAATGGAATCGTGATTCTATTATAGCCAAAAAATGGGGAGATTTGGAATTAGAGTGGGACATGAATGTCTTTTCATTCCATTTTCAAAATGTGATAGGCATTAGCAATGGAGTACGGACCAATATCAATTCCCCTCCTCCTGTACATTTATATTTTTGAACTTAGTTATACACCCAAATTCATAGGTCCAATATTTTAATCCACTACTAAATCAGCCGTGACGATTGCCTAGAAGTCCGGAATATATATATATAGCTTGGCCCAAAGAAAATTATAAGAGCTGTTTTTATTTTTTACTTTTTATTATTCAATAGAACCCAAACAACAAGTAGCTGCTATGAGTGACAATAGACTACATAATCATGGATACTCCTTGCAAGTCACTTTGGTTGAAATTGATTAAAGATGACATAATTTTATGATTCTCACATCAATGCATATATATATATATATATATATATATATATATATATTAATAAACAATTTTATATTATCATTCGATCACAAATCACCATTTTAATTATTTTAACATAATTATTTAAAAAAAATATCATAATGATGAGTTATGATTAGATGATTGTGTAAAACTTTTATATTATCAATGTATAACATTTTTTCTCTTAATAATTTTTATTTCTAATTTTATAGTTTTCAATAAAATTTATCCAATTAAAAAAAGTATGTTTTTTTAATGAAGATTAAAGAGAGTATGTTTAAACTTTTAAAAAGTGTGTTAAAGAATACGTTACTATCATTCTTCTAATGTTTATTCAAGTAAAAAATATCAAATAGAACCACAATTCTGAAGCTTGTGCTGATAAATTATCAAGTTCTTATCAATAAGGAGAATGATTGCTAAAAAAAATTGTAAATGAAATGAGGATCATATTTAGAAATTATAAGTATTTTTTATTAGAGATAATTTTATTCGTATTGAATATATATATATATATATATATACTTATGAAATTATAAATTTTCTATATATATCTTATATTAGAACACCATATCCCATATCCTATTCCTATTCTATTAAAAAAAAAGATGAAATGACAATTAATCGAACGAGATTTATTATAGATTTTTTTAAGGGTTTTGTCAACATATATGCCTGGACCCAAAAACCAAACTTGTTATCATGAATTCGTTACTAACAATGGGAGGAGAATTCAACCCAAAAACTGATTATTAGGTGGAAAAGCCCAATAGCTGCTTTAGTAATAACGATATTTTAGATATGATGATACTGGTGAGTCGTGATACTCTTTCACAAGTTAGTTCTGAGTTTGATTCTCTTTTACAAACTTAAGTCAAAGTAATTGGTTCTTTTATTAGGAGTTGAATTAAAATAAAAAGAAATGGGTTATGTTTAAGTTGGATCGAGGTATATTGGGTGGGTTTTTTAAACTTAAAAGAAGCAATTTTAAAATAAGTATTTAAAAAAATATTATTTGTAAGAAACAGATAAAATTTGTTTCCTAAAAAAAAGTAAAATACTGCTTATTTTAAATAAAAATAATTCAGACAAACACATCAGAAAAAAAACCATTTATTTTATTAAAAAATATACTTTTAAAAAAAGTTTAAACAAACTTATCCATATATTATTAATATTAGATTGATCAAAGTGAAATTAACTTCAAATATCTTAAATAAGATTTTAAGTTTGAGTTTTATAGATAAAAAAATATGGTAGACTTGTTTGTGCAATACATGTTACGAATGTTTATTTTATTTCCTTGCAGAAAATGTTAAATACTTTAATTTAAAATGTTAAATAGTTATGTTTTCCATCTAATATTTTTTAATTTTTTTAAAAATATTCTCAGAAAAATATTAACAGCACCAATTTAAAGATAATAAAATTTTCCCACATGACTGAGGCAACATGCTACAGAATAATTAATACATTATCGTATTAATACAAGTAATTAGTCAATTGTGGATAAGAGGAGGACTACTGTCAAAAATTGATGTTAATACAATATTGTTGCTGGCTATCAGAGTCAGTTGCAGCACCGTAACGAAATGAATGAAAGAAATGTCAACCTGTAAGAATTTTGTATACAAAAAAAATTATGTTGAAATTAAACGAGGTTGGTAGTGCTTCAAGTTGCGTAACCATACTTGAAGAAATGAATGTGTCCGAACTTGCCATTACCTTCGCCCTAGCACATATATGTAATATGTTGTACCAAACAATCTTTAATTAGCATGTCACAACTGACAAAGATTCTCCCATGAATTAAGTGGAGCTAATACTTGAGTGCGTTAGTTATCCACTATTCGTTATGCCTCCCTACTCTAATTGATTATCCAAATTAACAAGGACTTAAGATTACCCAAGTAGCACTGTAGCAGACTATTCGTTTTACACTCTGCCACTAGTATTATATGTGATGGTGCATATGCAAAAGATTTTATTGAGACAAAATTTATCTTAATTATCTTTATGTTTTGAAGATTAGTTTCATTTTTTTTATTATAAAGATATCTTTCTTTCAGAAAGAAAGATAGAAAAAATCTATATCCAATACAAATACTCATATATTTACAATAATAAATGTCAGTTTTATTTAACGTACAAACTAATATAGTAATCAATTAACATCTTTTAGATATCCAATTTGAAACCTATATATTCATTGGACTTGTTGAGACTCGGATGAAGTGATGAAGTCCATATTCATAACCCTAGCCCATTCCCATTTTTGGACAGAGCAGATTTACTAATTCTTTGATTTCAGTTAGTAAACAATCTCAAATATAAATAAATAAAAGACAAAAGTTTAACAAAAAATGTGTTGATGTATAAATATATTATTTAGGTAGGTGAGTTAAATATTATGATTTATAGTATAAGAAAAAATGATTTATGGATGATGAACTGTATATCCCGTCGTTAAAATGGGCCATACAATACAAGTGTTACCAGCTAGGTTTTATCTGTTTTCTACACTGAACCTTAAATGATGTAATTTATATTAACCTATCCATTCTGATCCAATCCAAAATTTATTTAATGATCACTCACCGGCTCCTTAATATTACGATCGAGTGCAAAATCTAGGCGTAAAGATGATGAATAGAAATGTGATTTTCCTTATAATGCCATTTTCCCCACACCTATATATGTTTACTGAATTTTTATGCTGAGGTACATCAAAAGTGCATATATGCACTTCAAAATTGAATGGGACTTTTAAGAACTTTTAAAAAGTCAGAATTTGGATGTGAAGATCCTCAACTAGGATATACGAACATAATAAAAAAAAAGTAAAAGAGGAGGTACCCCTACAGTTGAGGATAATCACACTATTTCACTATCATTTGTCTGTCCACTGTCTGTATATGAAACTCAACTAGTCAATAATTGACTGAGCCAATACATCAATTTAGAAATTATTTGTGGAGGAGTGCAGCACCCAAGCATGTCGGGTATCAATATTGATTAAAAATGGAAACGTATCATGTTTAAACTTTAAAATATAATGGCTACTGACTAAGTGGGATATTATAACATTCTTTTCGCCGAGACGTGGTAGGTAGCGATTGACGATGATGTCCATACGACTTCAAGTTGTAGAAACGATCATTTATACCCTATTAATTAGATGTATTACTATTGATTGAAATTTTTATAAAATAATACTTTAATTACTCTTTGTGTTTGCGGAATGCAGATATTTTCCACTGAGCTTATTTTGATTATCTGCAACCTGTATACATAGCCCCTATTTATGCAAATTATATGACCGGAAGCTTTCGCTATGCAAAAATATAAAGGATGATTGCGGATAGTTTTATTCTTATTGGGTATGACTCATATTTAGTTTTCAGAAGATAAATTATTTGTAGACAGGAGTCTTTGGAAAGCTGCCCTGACATGTGTGCAGGGGGCAACTCCCTGGAGCTTTTTGAGAGATTTGTGATTTTATTATTTGTAATAGTTTTGACTTGGCTTATAATATAGTTAATGTGTTTAGAATTTTTATGTTTATATATTTTCTTATAATTTGAATGTATTATAAGAGTGTGTGAAGAGAATAGAAAAAATCTGGACTTTGTTCACATTGGATAAATCAATATAAACATTGTGTGTTATGTTTTTTTCTTTTTTTTTTACTATTTTCTTAATTATTGTATGATTTATCGATATCAATAATTCTTAAATATAGAAAGTAATTATTTTTATATTTAAACTTATCATCTGCCAATAAATCTCCCCAAAGCACAATTTTAATTCTTTGTTAGGACTTATCCTTTTAAACCTTAGAATAGTGGAGAAGAATACATAAACTTCCAATATTAAGTGAGAATACCTAAAGAGTTGATAAAGGCATAACAAATATAAATATGATAAATAATATAATATGATAAAAAGGGATGTACAGATAAAAATTGTGAATGTTGATGAAGGTGTTTGATCATATATTAAAAGGTGTCAAAATATTATTGTTCTAAAATAATATATATTTCATTATTAAAAAATAATATATTTAGTAAGAGAGTTTTTTTTAATGTGAGAGTAAAATAACAAATTAATTATTAAATTTGATCATAATTGGCGAAGAGTAAGATTATATTTGATAAAATTAAATGAAAGTTAAAAAATTAAGTGATAGATGAAAATTGTTAAACTAATTTACTAAATTATGAATATTTAATAAAATTATCTGTTTAAATAATTAAAAAATATGAAATGACAGAAATGTAAAATCACGCAAAATATATACAAAGTAAAATATAATTTTTTTATCCCGTCATGGCGATTCGAGCTTGCTCTTAGTGGATGAAATGAAATTGTTGGCCCGATCGATAAATACACATGAAGCAGATATGGCTTGACATCAGACGGATCCTTATTTTAATATCTTGAAAGGTTTAAATATATTTTTTAATTTTGTAAGATATTCTTTTTAATTTAATTATTACTTTAAAAATATATATTTTATTTCTGTATCTAGCATTTTTAAATTTTTGTTTTTAATATTAATCTTGATCCATTAAATTGATATAACAAACTAATAAAAATGTCACATTATTATTTAGCAGAATTAAACTAATAATAAATATTAAAAGTAAAAATTTAAAAATGTCAAATAATAAAATAAAAAATATTATAAATTTAAAAAATATATTTAAGTCAAAGAATAAAAACAGTTCAACATTTGCCATATTATTTGGTGAATATCTAGTAAAGGGCCACCCATATTGTTAATGCCTTTTGTTGTCTGCACATGACCAGTATCACTAACATAGTAAATTAAGGAGGTACGTTGTTTGGTCTTATATATGAATAATATTTTTATTTATTATTTTTAATAACAAAATAGCTTATGTTTATTTTATTTTAAAAAATTATATAGGAAATAGCTAGTAAAAACATTTTTAATTATTTTTACTGTTTGTTATATAAGATTTTCAAATAAAAAATAAAATGAAAATATGTAATATTTTTAGAATTAAAAAAAAAATAAAAAACATCTCTTACAAAATCAAATATCCTTTAAATTATGTGGATATGTGGAACAGTATTTTCACTTGTAAAGGTATATGGTAATGGTATATGATAATTTTATTTTATTTTTAAAAATGATATGTGCATATCAGCTAAAAAGATATAAAATAAAACAATAAAGCAATTAAA
>PYAF01004289.1:3074095-3086881 GCA_007407185.1 Glycine tomentella | reverse complement strand
TTACTTTTCAAAATATTCTAACTCAAGTAAAAATTAATATTTACTTGATAAAATTAAATGAGTGAAACAGTAATTTGATATATTTAATAAAAATATTGAGATAGAATATCATAATGCCAAGTTTTTATTTATATCCCAAATTTATCATAAAGCCCTAAATATTGAGATAGAAAGGAAGATATGAGTTTTAGATAGAAGGAAATCAATAGAGACAGCAGGGACAAAATTTTATAAATTTTAAGAATAGAATGACTTAATTTGCTTAAAAAAACTCAAAGGACTAAAATCACACATATAATCTAAATAAAAAGGATTAAAATATAATTAAGTCTATCTATATCTAACAGAAATATCTATGCTGCTTGTAAAAAGAAAACAAATATCGATCCTAAATATGTATTGGATACACCACCAACAACATGTGAAATCATCTCTACATCATTGATAGCAAAGACACAACCATCACACCGCAAGCCAAATACATGAATTGTTTGGAACTTGAAAGTTCATTGTTGTGGGGTGTGTAGAAAAGGACCTAGTCACTAAAATTACAAGAGTGTTTTTTTTTTTTTAATCTAATTCTTCTAAAGAGAACAATTCATTTGAATGATAAAATAAGTAATTTCAGTTATTGATGAAAAAGTTAACTGTCAATATGTATGATAAATCATGAATGTTTTATAATATAATTGTTAAACTTCTCATCAACAATAATTGAGATCAATAGATTTTTTCCTACTTATTTTAGATGAACCAAATGTGTTTTTTAATTAACTTTTTATTTTGATATATGGGGCCGGGTGTGTTGGGGCATATAATTATTCTTTTAACAAAACAATAAGTATTTAGCACAGGATTTTTTTTTATGTCGTTTAGCGTAAGAATATATTTCTTTACGTTTAATATATATAACAATTAAACGAAAAATATTTCTAGTTAATTAATATTGCAATTTATTTAAGAAATTGTTTTATTAACCTCGATATTTTCACTTAAAAATAATTTTTCAAAATAATCCTCATTTAATACAAACCTCTTTTTTTTTTTTTTTTTAACATCCTTATTTCAACATACTAACTTTAGAAAATGATCATAAACGAAAACCATTTCCTACATTACATATCAGATTATTTTGCTTAAAAACAAACTTATCCAGTCAATTATCGCGTGTGGACAGAAAGAAAATGGGTGCTTCTATTTTATGATAAGAGCACTATCGAAGGGGCGAATTGGTTGACGTTTATATCTATATAAACCATTTTTATTATATTATCCTAATTATCGGTGAGATCAGACTGACCAATGCATGAAGTAAGAAGCCACGGTTGGCTTCTCAGTGCTTCTGGGGAATGGAGACAAATGAAGTGATCTTTTAGATATTTTTGCTTTTCTTAATTAGCCCCACTATAACTGTAGTCCTCATATAATTAACACAATATTAAAGTTAAACCCGTTTTAAGTTTGGCTTAATTTATCTTCTCATGATAATTAGGTTATGTACTATATTCTCTTTTACTGGTGACAGTAAATTATGTGACTGGAACCCATCAATAATTAATGTCGTCGGATATAGATAGTTGTCTCATGCGTCACACTCATTCCAATTGTAATGATAAATTAGTAATTAAGTAATTTCTACCTTAATTAATGGCGAATATTAATGCTTTTGATCCTTTCTCTTCTAAGTCAAATTAACAAAAGAAGATTTAATTCATAACCAATTAATGATCAGTTGGAGCAAGTTTTGGATGTTAATTATAACAGGCGCTTCTAATCTGATTGGCTCCAAGTTTCATTGAAGGTGAGAGGTTGATGCCGAATAATTAGGATAGATCTGATTCATAGACGCAAGCTTAATTTGCATCTAATTAATTTGGCCAGCATGCTTGAAGTACAAGTCTTAAAATTGAGTTATTAAGTGAGAAGAGAGTAATCTTAATAAATGACTCCTTAGTTGAATGAAAAAAAAAAGGCAGTTTAATTGGGAATGAGCGAGACATATCATATCGATCAGAACCTTCATTGAAGTTAGTGCATTTTAAAGAGAGAAACGTGTGCTGGTATTCTTGATCGCTAAAAGGTTTAACTTGTCCTCCTTTTGAACTCATTGAACTGTGACATATATATATATATATATATATATATATATATATATATATATATATGTCAATTCCGGTCCTTGAGAATAAAACAAATGGTCTACTTTCAGCACAAGTAAATAATAGATGTTAGCAAACCATGGCTTTATGAAATATCATAGATAAAATAGTTTCAATTGCCACGCCCACTATATTAAAATAAGCGAATCGAACAATAATGTTTAAACTAATTCAAAAAATAATAAGTGGCAACGATATATATATGCAGACCACCATTTTTTTTATTTCTTCTTTTAAGATGACTAGAATTTGCTAGTAGAAGGATGATGAATTTGAGTTTTGGTAAAAGAAAAAGTGTTACCATGTACCCAAAAAATTATCTGGTGGTTAAAATTACCACATGATCTATTTTATCTATTGTTCTCCAAAGAAAGTTTTCGCATGTTCTGAGAAAGGGTGCAAGGGCCAAGCGAGTTTTGTTTTTTCATTTGCCAGTTTCATACAAATTATATTTATACTATATGCGGGCATGATAATAATGTCATAAATTAACAGCTAACCTGCAAAGTAAGAAAGCTGGTACAACGACAGCAAATCTTTTCCGTAAGAAAATGAATTGATAATAAAATATACATCTTTGAGGATGATCTTAAGGGGTAGCTGATGTAACTCCACCAAACACGATAACGACATCTTCCTCCTGATCGATTATGATGCTCTGATAAAAATTTCTTTGACCTGAATGCATGATATACAGCTTCCCTTTATACCGTATCAAACTGGTAACTATTTTAATTAAGTGGAATTAATATTTGATCATTCTTTGTGTGTGTATGTGTGTGTGTGTGTGGACAAGCAACGATCAACTATTGTCAAAAGCAAGATCAACTATTGTCAAAGAAAAAAATTAATTATTCAAGCAGATTGAGATTAGCAATAACTTGGATATATCTTACGTCTATCTAAATATCATCAGATCGAAGAGGATCGGGATGAACTGATGAAGACCATTAATAAAAGGTACGTAATGCTTATCTCACTTAAAGCTTAAGTTGATAGATCACGTACGTTAATTTGAACATGACGACACGACCATATGTATATGTAACTTGAACTTATTTTCACCACACACACAAAAAATGTAAGTTGACCTTCTATGGTGTCTTTTTCTCTTCAATTCTTCACTTTAATCATAAAATTATTCTATAATAATTATCAACGAATATTTAATTTACTTTTAAAAAATATATGCATGTTTATATAAATCTGCAAATGTGCAAAATTCCATTATATAATCTATCATATTTTTTTTAAAATAGGTATTATATTTCTATGCATGATATATATATATACATATATATATATATATATATCCTTTCCCTTATATATACACTTAAAATGTCATTTGAAAACGAGAAGGAGCTAAAATGTCAGTTGTACACAGACTAGTATAGTAGTAGTTGATACAAGTTCTGTTTGAATATAACTTAAATTATTTTTGAGAATTTTTTTACAAAAATATTAAAAAAAATTTGTTCAAGTTTATAGCATATATTTTTTTTAACAGCAAAAAGTTAACTTTTATAACGTGATCGAAAGAAGTTTACAAATTAACAGTTACATATATGTCCCACGTTGTCATTAAGTGAGGGGTGGTCCTCACTTAATCTCCCCTTCTTAATCACTATCTTCAATACCCGAACCTATTCCTTGTACAGATTTGGTAACACTCAAAATCAATGACTCTTACCGAACCATCAATTCGAGTATCGATCGCATATCTTATAACCTGCAATTTAATGATTCAAGGATTCAACAAATATTGAGAAGCCGGCGATAAAAATTCAGAAAACTCTCAAATTTTAATTCAATCAATTATTCCTTCATAAGGTCTTATGTCTCTCCCCCCACCCCTCACTCTTTATAATATATATATATATATATATATATATATATATATATATATCCTAATGCAAAAATATCAAAACGGAAAAATGTTATTTTTACCCTTAAACAATGAAATTTGGCCTAAATTTCACGTGTTTTGCTGGTAAGATCATTTCTTTATAAAAAAAAGTATTCTTATTTGTAAAAAAACAGACATTATTGTTTTTTCTTTCAACTTTGCACTACAGTAATAGTTTATGGCTACCATGATACCTATCGCATCATCTCCTAATGTCATGAACTAAAATATTGATGATATATTTTTATTTGTCTTTCTATAAAAAATATTTTAGATTTTATAAAAATAAAATATATTTTGTATATAATTTAATTAATTCCTATCGGTTTGTTTCAATTATCATTGGATAAGGGAGAGAACAAAACTTAGATTCATTTTCTTAAGCATTTTTTGGTGTTATATATACTCCAATAATTGTGATTAATATTTCTCATCAATATTTTTATACACTCACTTTTAATATAAATATTTGTTATGCTAAATAATGAAAAAAGAACTCTAATTTTAATTAAAAAATACTGTAATATCAAAAGCAGGTACATGAGAACAAAATGTAACTTAAAACATGTTTAAATAGCATCCCTCAAAATGAGTTTTACACTTTACAGCAAAAAAAGTCAACTTCTTTAACCTAAATTTCCTAATCTGTTAATTAAAAATCAAATAAATGGTAATGTCGATTAACCATCGACTATGCTTTGTACCAAAAGTATTCGACTATGCTTAAATTTATGGCAAGAAAAGTCTCCATAAAAGCCCATTGCAATGCGTCACCAACCCACACATCCTATACTTTAGGTTTTGTGTTTCGATGGCAATGCAAACTAAGCTGGCTATTGGGTGGGTAGAGGCTGTGTGGTTCATTGCAAGATGGTGCATGCAGGTGATCAAAACGAAGATCGGCTGTAACATGCAATGCAATTAATAATAGTGGCTATATATGCGTTCATGGTTGGTTGGTTCGGAGACAAAAAACTACCTGTTGGTGGAGATGCTAATAGAGATTTTTAAGGACGCTTGATTTGTGGATCTTGCTGGGATGATACTCTACTATGAGAGCAAAGATGAAGGTTTTACTTTTCTTCTTTTTTGGAGCATTGCTAGCTAGCTAAGAGACGTACGCATTTGCTATATATTTTCTGGGTTACGGGAATTGAATTGTTTTTGTTACTTGTAGTTGTAGGAGTTATGGAGGAAAATGTAGCATTGGGGAGTTTCAGTATTTTGGTTAAGTGGTAATTTATGGAAATTTTTTGGAACAGTGTAGTGTTGGCCTTGGTTGAAGATGTTTTCTGGATTATAGAATGAGCGAGCGAAAATGGGTTGTTGTATAGGTATCGTGATTTGGAGAACATTGCTGCTATGTTTTTCTTTATTACCAATTATGTAATAGTATTGTAGCGAGAGATAGATAGATAGAGGGACACCACAACCGCGGCACTACCATTGGCAAGCGATTGGTATGCGGAATACAGAGATAAAGGAAGATAGAACTCACAACTAGTTGAAGGGATAAGTGGAGTCTCTCTGTATAGGGGAATGTCTCACGTGAAAGTTTTTTTTTTTTTCTATTTAAGAATGAGAATAACTTTGTATGTAAGAAGAGATGAGTCAACTATTTAGTATATATATGTTACTTACATGTATAAATTTATCTTTTATATATATATATATATATATATGTTATTTATATGTATAATATTTAGTAATTTACAACGGACTGAATCCTAATTATTTACAGATGGTTTGGCCTTATGTAATGTTTTCGATCGTACATAAAAAATTAATTAAAACTTCCTAATTGATATTTACTTAGAGTTAAGTCCTTGATAAATTTAACACGTTATCCTTTTTAGATAAATTATTAATTTGTTATAGTTTTTTTTAAATAATTAATTTATTATAGTTACTAATCGACTCTAATAACTAATCACCATTTGATCACTTTCCTAATTGATAAATAACCCCTAAACAAGCTCGATCTAATTAAGAATTTAACCTACCAATAACATCAGATTTTAGAGGTAGTTACTTCTAATAAATAGATGCGTACACTCGATTTATTTAAGTTAAATTATGTTTCGCATAACGACAGCCATTGTTTATCCCTCCCCCGCCCCCCCCAAATTTTTTTTAGGGAAACCATTGTTTATCCCTAATTATTAGAACTAATAGACAATTACAAATCTACAATCCTAATTGATTTAACGCAATTCATAAATTTAGCAAATTCGTAGAACTCGAAAAATAGTTTTTGGTGTGAAGAATGGTAGAGTAAATTCCCAAAAGTAAGAAAAGTGATAAACAACGTTAAGATCTCTCGATAATTAAACATTGATTATCTCAAACTTATTATAATATAGTTTAGCTCTTGATGGGAGTCATAAAAATACAAGAAAAAAATTAGAAAACTTGAAAGGAAAGAAGAAATTGACCTAGCCATCACAGTAAAGCATGTGTTAATTCTAATGGAGACAGTACTGGTTTACTTGTTCGGCCACACTCTTGTCGTGTTTCCAATAAATTTCAAGAAATATATATTGATAACTGAGGAAGAGAAAAGTGTTGGTAACATTTGCAAACACACTTTTTAGTTAAACTTTATTAGAACCTGCAAAAATTATGAGCAAGACTAATTAAATAAGAGATGAAACTTGTACTTTTTATTTTATTTTTGAGTAAATTTTAATTAATAGTAATAAAAAATATTAAAAAGTATATTAAAATGTATATATATTAGTAGTATTTCTGTTTCAAAACATCAGTCACCCATCATGTAAGTTGGTGCATAGTCTAACTTCTACGTTTCAAGGCATATCTGCATATCAATGTATAATATACTACTGCGTTGCTAGATTCTCATGTGATAGAGCCAAAACTTATAAGTATCTTCTACATTTTTTACCCTTTAATCCACATGCATTTACATTTACAATCATGTAGGAACATCGAACATGCTAACAAATATAAATAATGGTAATTATTAAAATCAGCTTGATTATATATATATATATATATAATATAATATAATCATACGTGGGTTTGGATGAATATTAATAAAATTCATTTTGATTAGTAAAATTGATTTTAAAGTGATATAATTTATATTTGTAATATTTTTATTAAAAATCAAGTTATTAATAAAACCAATAAAAAAATTGAATTCAACTTAAAAGTTATTTAAAATTGTTTACTCAGAACTAATTCTATAAAGTAATAATCAATTTTAAATTCTTCTTTAATATGAAATTAGAAGTTAAAATATATTCAAAATTAATAATTCTAAACTTAAAATCAATTTTCTAACTTAAAAGCAAGAGTATTTACAATACATAATTATCATATTATGAATCTTACAATTTTATATAAATTTAAATATTTTAAATTAAAAAATCACTCTAATATTAAAATTGTTAAAATAAATATTTAAATTAATTTTATATATTTTACGATACTTAAAAAACTATTATTTATAATATAATATTAATAAAAAACTATTATTTATATAAATAATTTCACATTATATATTCCAGTAGAAACAAAGATACTTGAACAATGTTTGAAAGTATCCCATCGAAGCCGCTGTAAACATACGCTAGTACGCTGAGAATTTTAAAAAATTATGCAGTTGGCTCATAACTGATATCCTTTTCCACAGTCAAAATTTCCTTTTCCTCTTGAATTCCGTCGGCGCCTTTCCGACTGGTGCTTGACACAACAATCAATTAATAATTTGCCAATCAACTAACTCATTTGTCAACTGATAATCTCACAGATAACTAGACCCATTTTGATTAGGTGCATTACTTTGTGTGAGGTTGTCAGTACTCAGTAGTACTAATCAAAAAGATATACTTGTTCATGTTGTTTTTAATTTTTATGTTATTGTTCAAAAGTTGAAAAAAATGTTTTAGAGTTCATATATCCCTCCTGATCTCCTACCAAATAATAATAATAATAAAATTTCTCTCTTAGTTAATGTACGTTGACATTGAAAGGAAAAAAAATAAGGACGTGTCTGCTTTGCTTGCACTCCAAAAATGCGGTATTTGCGGTCCCATGCCTGTGGGGGGATTGTTACTGCAGGCTATGATGTCCATGTCGGTGTTCCAATTCCAAACTATATAACATTACGTGGTGTACTCCATGTCGTTTGGTGGGTCCGTCAAACTATCCTAAGCTGTTTTCAGAATTTCTGGTAATGAAAAACACAGCCTGATCAATCTCTAATCATGCTTTAACTTTTAGCTAGGCGTCTGAGCTTTTTTACTCAAAATGGGACTTCACACTCATCAAATTCGTTGTTATTTTATTTCATAATGACTGATATATTAACAAGTGAGTAATTATCATTTCGCCTAATGTTTATCAGGGACATAACCACAGAAAGTTCACTAGTTGTTGCTTTCTTTAAAGAAAGTAACATTACGGTGATGCTAAAACACGCAATATATATAGTATATGCAATTCAGTATGTGCTTATTATAAATTTCAATTTGTAGGAGTAGCAAAAGTTATGGAAGCAATAATTATGGCTGAAATATGCGTAACCCGTATTATTAGCTAGTGACTTTGATGCTAAGGGAGAAAATTCAGCAAACAGCTAGAAAAGGAAAAGAAAAAAAACCAAATGTTACAAAAATATTGGACTAAATGGTAAAACGAAACCGTCAATGGCTTTGATGTCTAGAAATATAGCTAGAAATAAGGTCCGATATCAAATCTATCAGCTTTCAGTGCTGCTGGATGATCACAAGGTTCAACCTATCTTTAAACTTGATGTACATTTCCAAAGCAGGATATATAAATACATATGTAGAAAAGACAAAGGGAGGAATCATTAAGACAGTTAAACAATCCTTCTGCGGATTTATCTTCTTGCTAAGGCACGCAAATGAAAAGGTAAATTAGAAACCTAATCGTATACGTACATAGATATATTTCCAAAAGAAATAACAGAAAAGAAACATTACAGGTATGAATGGCCATTGGCCAAATAGTAAGGGAAATGATAGATGGTACGAAACGAACAGCACAAAGCTTATGTATTCCATCAAACTTTTCTTCTTTTTATCATTCTTTAATTTATAATTTAATTAACCAATTATATGCGGCCACATTTTTTTTGTATGGAATCCGTACTGTATTGGTATGTACCATATAACAATGATAGTTTAACTATCCTTTCATTTAAGTTGAGAAAATATTTTTTGTTTATTTCTTACGTTATTTTTTAGTTTATTATATACATTATCATTGTAAAAAAACTTAAACGGTCAATCAATTAAAAGTCATGTTTATTATAACTTTTAAGATAATTATTATCAAAGTTAAAAAATTTATTATAGAAATAATCTGTAATTAGATAATAGTGTAAAATATGTGATTGGATGCATTTTTCTTTGTTGTTTAGCGTTTTATTACTTCATTTTACTGCACAATTGCTGCAATCTGTTGCTGCGTTTTTTTTTTCTCTGCTGAATGTAATTTTCTGCATAAATTTCAATTCTGGTTTGTATTCTTTTGTGTTTGCTTTACTGTTTTGGTTCTGTTTATGTGTAGGGAACTTTAGCTCTACCTAATCCGTTTAGGACCAACATCTGTATAAAAAAAATAAATATAACTATTATAAAGAGAAAACGTACTCTGTCCCAATATTGATTGTGCACAAATCAATTGTGATGTTATTGATAAAGGAAGAGATAAGAAAAGAAAATAAAAATAGATGACTTAATGATATATTGTGTTTCTGTACACATGTAATTTATCACATAAGTTTGACTGTAAAAATCATGTTAAATGGTGCAATAAATGCAGATTTGTGGTTTCCGCTGTGACGACATAGATCAAACGAAGGAAGGTGTGATTCTAAACCAAACACGTAAGGATAATGTACTTCTAATTTGAAAGAAAAAAAGAGGCTCTGTGACACAGCTAGTAGCCAAGGATAGTAATATAGCATTTATACATTTCTTGAAAACACATTAAAAGTGAAGAATTCCTTATCAAAAGTGTGACACTACAAGAGACATGGTCAAGCGTCACTTATTTCAGCAAAGAAAAAATAGTACAAAAGCAGCATCGCTTATTGCACTAGATGTGCCGTATCATTTATGATTTAGTTGCAGATTGAAAATCATGGATTTAATTGCAAATGAAATCATGCACCTAGTTGCATGAAATACAAAACGTACCTAATTAATCCCAGTAAATGTGTATGTCAATTTGGGTTATTTGTCGCGTTTAGGTTGAGGCGCCGGGCGAATTGCTCGGTGCAAAGCAAATTAATTCATTTGTAATGAATGGCCGGCGCAACAAGTTCTACGGGGTTAGGTAGGCCAATGATTTTCTTAAAAAATATTTTATGTGGTTCAACTTCTAATTCATACGTAAAAAAGTCATTTTCATGTTTTATTGTATTTTTCTTCTTCATAGTTTAAATATCCCAAAAATAAACATTAGATGTTTTGTGACAATAATATTAAATTTATAAAAAAGAACGAAGACAAACCTATTAACACATCGTATGATACATAAGCTTGTTGAGTTGGCTTGGTTCTCAGTTCTCAAACGAGTTTTTATCAAGCCAAAAAATAAAAGAAGTTAAAATATATTTAAATTTAAATTTTATTAATTTAATCAATATTTTTATTAGACTATTTAGACTCGTTACATTGATCTAAGTATTAACTCATTTTTTAAATAATGTCTCAAGTTTCAGTATTATAAATAAAATAAAAAACATGATTCATAATAGATAGTCTATTAAATATGGTCAATTTAATTTTCTATAGAGACTAGTCAATGATAAAAATTAGTGGATACTTTCCCTCTATTATAACATGATAAAAAAAAATAACATACCCATCTA
The DNA here is from genome assembly GCA_007407185.1 of Glycine tomentella. Lineage (NCBI taxonomy): Eukaryota > Viridiplantae > Streptophyta > Magnoliopsida > Fabales > Fabaceae > Glycine > Glycine tomentella. The sequence goes on along the minus strand of PYAF01004289.1, from coordinate 3,075,945 downwards.
TGAATTAAATTCAGCTCAGTTTTGCACCAAATAAGTACTTAACACGTTATGGATTCTTACGAGCGTATTTGGTAAATTTTAATGTTAGTATACTTTTCAAAACAGTTAAACGTGAAAGTAAGAAATTGTTAAATTCATGTTCAACTTAAATTTGAACATAAACAAATTAACATAGTCTATGACAATAACCTAAAAGATGACTTGCATACGTGACTAAATGACCATAACCTAAAGGAGAAAACTACAATACTTTTACATTTTACTTGTTTTCTTTATTTTATTATTGAAAATAGTGTGAGAATAAAATGATTATTTTAGCAGAAGAATGAGATAAATTTTTGTCTTGATGTATCTTTATCGTAGAAAAAGTAATAAAAGAAAAGAAAAATCAAGTTACACGTACGAGTACATTTCACTATATATTATACTCTGAATTTCAATTCACAAGCTTTTGACCCTTTTTTGTTGATGTAGAATTTGGTTGAACAAATTTTGAATCTGATACAATATCAATGCCGTAATAAATAGCATCTGCAGGTTAATGAATTTAGAACAACTTTCTGCAGGTTAATTAATTTAGTTAAGTATACGTACATGCATGTTCGTGCGATTTCTAGATACTTAAGAGAGATGTTTTATTGTCGTCGACGTACACAAAACACAAATTAATGTTTTGCCAAATGCACTGCACAATTAGCATTTAACACTCGCAAAAAAAAAAAAAAATCGTCTGTGTGCAGTGTAGTATGGGTTATTACCTATTCGAAAAGACGAATAAGAATATTGATGGTCATCATTTGATATTTACTCATAGATATTTGATGGCCATCATTTGAAGAATAAGAATATTGATTTAAAAATTACTGATTTTTTTATTACAAATTATGATCAAATACATTAAAAAACAAAATACTGTTTTTGAAAATAGTAAATAAACAAAAGGCCTTATTATTTGAAATTTTATATAATAATTAATAATTATTAAATACTCTTAATTTAAAAGTATAATTTATTTAATTATACTTTTGTTTTATTGACATTTTATCATTCTCCTAGATTGACATATAACAGCGGTACTTTTATTAAATACTCTGAATTTAATTGTAATAATGATTCATTTTTATTAAAGTGAAAAGTAATTCAAATAACATGAACTTTTTAAGGAAAACAACAACACTTTAGTTACTGTTTGTACTATTTTTCAATTAAAATTAAAGTTTTCTCAGTAATTTATATTGTATTAAAAGATTTTGTAGACTATAAAGATGAATCATTATTTAGCAAAAACACACATATGATATTGTACCTAAGGTTTCTCCATAGGAATTCAGTTTTTAAAGTCAATAAATTTTACATTTTTTTTACAACTTTAGAGTTGACCTATATTTATCTAATAAATGTACTACAAACTTTCTTGAATTTTTTATTCCTGAATGGACCAGGAACTTTCTTTGAATTGTATACTTTTAAAACGTAATAAATACTTACTTGGAATTAGGAATAGTTGGGAGTACTATATTTTTTATAAAAGGAAAGTAGGTACTACTATATTAGATTAGTTGTTTCAAATTTCTTTAATTTGTTTAAAATTATTATAAAAATGTTTTTTTATTTTATTTTAAACTTTTCTATATACTATGTAAAAGAAGGTTTAACTAACTTCTATGCTAATTTAAAATTTTAAATAATACTCCTTTTATCTTTAAATAAATGTTGTATTTAAAAAATATTATCTCAAAATAGATGTCATACATGTTAATTTTTTAATTTAATATTAATTATTTTTTCACTAATATCCATAATAAATATCTCTTTTGTTTTTAATATTATATTAATATTAAGATTAATTT
>PYAF01004289.1:3049792-3073995 GCA_007407185.1 Glycine tomentella | reverse complement strand
ATATTCAATTAATTGAATGATATTTTTAGAATAATATTATTACACAAACTAAAATAGTTAAAATTTATTTATATTTGAGTTCATCAATATCTTTTTTATTGTTTATAATTGACTCCGGAGGTGATAGGTACTTGAAATTAGGAATAGTTTGAGGTTAAAATAATGGAGTGAAATGTATTTAATGAATATTTATTATAAATATTATGTAATAAGTTATACTCTATAAAATAAATATTCATTAAATATATTATTATATTTGATACTAAATATGAGTAAAATATAATAAATAATCATAAATATTTATTATTTAAATATACTTACTTATTAAATATGTATTATATATTAATATTATATAATGCATAAGCATATTTTAAACATATTTAAAAGTAAGAAATATTTGGCTATAACATTAACACACCAAATTAGAATTTTTTTCATACGAACAAAACTAAAATCATGCATTTATAAAATTTAAAAGACTAAAAATAGACGTATACAATTAATGATCGAGATGATTTGAATTGGTAATCCTACAGCTGCAGAGACACAGAGGAGGATCCCTCTCTCCGTAGTATCTTTGTTATTATATTGAATTAATTAGAAACGTGGAAGAGCTACGAGAAGAAGAAAGTGTATATATAAGTCACACGACACTCCCCTCAACTCAGGAACAACAACACTAACTTGTAGTTGCGCAATTATCCCACCACATTTCCATCTAGTGAAAATATCACAAGCTAGCCACATGGATTGGCACCTCGAACCATTCCAAAGAACCATCTTAATCCTCGTCCCACTAACAGTACTCCTGGTGGTGTTACTATCTCGTTCTCGTCGAAGACCACCCTATCCACCAGGCCCAAAGGGCTTGCCAATCATAGGAAACATGTTTATGATGGACCAGCTAACCCACCGCGGTCTCGCCAACCTGGCCAAACAGTACGGCGGAATCTTCCACCTTCGCATGGGGTTCCTCCACATGGTCGCCATCTCCGACCCCGACGCCGCGCGACAGGTTCTCCAAGTCCAAGACAACATCTTCTCCAACCGCCCCGCCACCATCGCCATCAGCTACCTCACCTACGACCGTGCCGACATGGCCTTCGCCCACTACGGCCCCTTCTGGCGCCAGATGAGGAAACTCTGCGTCATGAAGCTCTTCAGCCGCAAGCGCGCCGAGTCCTGGCAGTCCGTTCGCGACGAGGTCGACGCCGCCGTCCGCGTCGTCGCCAACAGCTTCGGAAAACCCGTCAACATCGGAGAATTAGTGTTTAATCTCACCAAGAACATCATCTACCGCGCCGCGTTCGGGTCGAGTTCGCAGGAAGGTCAAGACGAGTTCATTAAAATATTGCAGGAGTTCTCTAAGCTCTTTGGCGCGTTTAATATTGCGGATTTTATACCCTTCCTCGGGGGCGTGGATCCACAAGGTTTGAACTCCAGACTCGCTAGTGCACGTGGTGCGCTCGATAGCTTCATTGATAAGATCATCGACGAGCACGTGCAGAAGAAGAATAATTATAAGAGCAGTGAAATTGGTGATGGTGAAACGGACATGGTGGATGAGTTGCTGGCGTTCTACAGCGAGGAGGCGAAGTTGAACGATGAATCGGACGATAATTTGCAGAACTCTATCAGACTCACTAAGGATAACATCAAGGCTATCATTATGGTATGGATTCCTTTTCAAATAAATATATCTTATTCTTATCAACCACCTAATGAAATTGATAATTATTCATGGCATGAAAGTTTACGCATTTGACTATTTCATCCAGAGTTCTCAAAAACCACCTAAGCACGTACAACGCCAATACCTCAATTATTGGATTGATCTTCAGCTTATGTTTGGATTAATTTCTACTTTAATACTTTAATGGGATTTTTTTATTGTGAAATCTAATTGTTAAATGTTTTTTTAGTGCAAGAAGATTAAGATCTATAAAGTTTAATTTATGGATGTTCATAGAAAAATTGGATGAAGAATTAAGCTTTTAAAAAGTTTATTTATTCATCTTCTATACATTTTATATTTTTTTATTGGTGTTTATTAAAAAGTTGTCCAAAAATATTTTTACTATATTTAATTCTTTATCGTCCTTCACCTTTAAAAGAAAAAAGTGGCTCTGCCTTGAGTATGTATAATATATAGGGAATGTGTAAAAATATCAACTTTTGTTTACTAAATTATAATATATTTTTATAATAATTTTACTTTCTTTAAAGACTGGTTGAATTCCTGATATTCTTAATTTTCAATTTTGAATTTACATTTTTAAAATTAGATATATGTATTTTTAAATGCTTTTTTTTAAAACATTTTAGACTTCATTTAAATTAAAATTATCAATATATTATACAGGAAATGCTTGTTAAATATATTTTTTTAAATTTTTAGTAGTATAGAAGTAGTTGCATGTCTGTTAGTCATCTTAAATTTCTTTGTTAGGAAGTTTTAATTTGTTGAACTTGATTTAAGTGCCTAAGTTATAAATTTTCTATTTATGTGTCATCAATATGTAGTTTACTTATTAAACTGATTTGAGTTCATTTAAAAAAAAAAATCAACATTTACAAAAAAATGTCTCCAAATCAGTTATGATTATTTATGCCGAAATTGAAATAAGTAAAAGCAGATTTACTATAATTATTATGGGCTAACTGGAGATGAACAAATAAGGTAGATAAGATCATAAGATTTGGAAACACTAGCCACCAAACATGCAGTGAGTGACTATCCCAACGTGTTTCATAGTGGGTTGGTGTCATTTCCCCGTCCATATCGACAGCTTCTTCTTCTCTCTTTTTTTTTTTTTTTTTGTTTCAATCAAAATTTGATTTTCGAATGCAAAATTCAATGTTGTGCCGTATGAAGGTGGTAAGTAAATAAAGAAAATTGATATCGGTGATGATTGTTTCATTTATTTGTGGTGTGTGTTAACATTATTACACTTTACGCAGGACGTGATGTTCGGAGGCACGGAAACGGTGGCGTCAGCAATCGAGTGGGCCATGGCGGAGCTGATGAGAAGCCCAGAAGACCAAAAGCGGGTCCAACAAGAGCTCGCGGATGTAGTGGGCCTGGACCGTCGGGTCGAAGAGTCCGATTTCGAGAAACTCACTTATCTCAAATGTGTCCTCAAAGAGACCCTCCGCCTCCACCCTCCTATCCCGCTCCTCCTCCACGAGACAGCGGAGGACGCCACCGTCGGCGGCTACCTCGTCCCCAAGAAAGCGCGTGTTATGATCAACGCGTGGGCCATTGGGAGGGACAAGAATTCCTGGGAGGAACCCGAAACTTTTAAGCCCGCCCGATTCCTTAAACCGGGCGTGCCTGATTTCAAGGGAAGCAACTTCGAGTTCATTCCATTCGGGTCGGGTCGAAGATCCTGCCCCGGAATGGTGTTGGGGCTCTACGCGCTTGAATTGGCGGTGGCTCATCTTCTTCACTGCTTCACCTGGGAATTGCCAGATGGAATGAAACCAAGTGAGATGGACATGGGTGACGTGTTCGGACTCACCGCTCCAAGGTCCACGCGACTCATTGCTGTGCCAACCAAGCGCGTGGTGTGCCCTCTCTTTTAAAAATAAAAATTAAAAAAATTTGGATCTTTTTTCTTTTTCCTTTTTGTATTTTCTTTTATCCCTCAATTATACATAATCATAATAAATGATATAAAGGGAAGAAAGGGAGGTGCGCAATAAGAATGTTGGAGTATTTCGAAGAAAAAAAATTGTAAAACTCTTCTTGATCATTGATGTGAGCTTTTGTGCAGAAACAATTAATTATGTATGTATTTTGTTTCTTTTTGCCTCACTTCCGTTTTGATTAGAAAACTGAAATAAAAGTGAACAGGCCATTAAAAGAATCAGTGGCTATGGTGGCATAATGGCATTACCAATAATTTGTTGTGACAAATTAAGTTGCGCGATTGTGGTAATTTAGTTTCATTTTTTTGTCTTCGATGCGATAGTGAATATGCAAGTGTGTACCATGGGGAATTTTATTTTTGTTGCGGGGATTTCACATCAAATCACGTATTTAACAGTGGTAGTATTGTTTTCTAAGTAAGTGGATTCTAGAGACGAAGTTGATGACTTTGGAGTGTGAAAGATTGAAATTAAGGAAAATGATGCTGTTATTAGAAGGGGCAATACAAATCAACAACGAGTGTCCCAAAAATCAACATCGCTCAGGTTGATTAGTCCTGAAAATATATATAGTGATGTTGAAATGCATGGACCCTGCGCTGTAAATTGCTTTCCGAATTGAGTTTGAATGTGGCAATGGCAAAAGAATTTTAAGAATGCTTGCTCGCCGACGCTATTTCTAATGGGAAACACTTTTTCTACAAGCATTTTTAAGAAAAAGAATTTATTGTATAAGAAAATTTCTAGGGTGAACAATAAGTTATATTAAAAGTTTGACATGAATTAAGGGTGACCGTGTGAGTTAACTAATAACATGAGATGAAAATTTATTAAACTTATCTTGATCCAGGATCCAATTCACTTAAATTTTTTATTATAAAAAACAAGTGGCAGTAATTTGTTTTATATACGAAAGTGCATAGTATTATAATAGATTTGATTGAAGGTGCAGCGTTGAAAAAGTATATTTCAAAGCGTATATGTAATGGCGTGTAATATCGAAACAGGAAGACGAGAGTAGAAGCCGAATTGTTTAGGTGAGTGTTGAAAGGAACGTGAGGCCATTCTTTAATTTTATTCAAATTCAATATAAAAAGTTAAAACCGTGAAAATGACCCTCGTTGGGCACTTATTTTGTATGCATAAGTTAACTGAGGAACTACTCCGGGGCTGCAAAGCTTTACCTACTTTGTGATACCAACACAGACTACACTTATGTTTAAATCCCCGTTTGTTTGAATATTTTGCTTCTGAAAAAGAAAAATCTAGCACTCGTTTAACACAATGCCTGTTTGTCAGCGTGAACACTGGTTGTTTTCAGACAAGGAATCAAACAAGTTTAGTCAGCAGATTATCATTTGGTGATATGTGTCTGCTTAAGGTGTGAAGTTATTACTCTTTTACTAGAAACTAGACAGGACATAAATATTTTCAATTTGCTAGTTCAATTCAATCAGACAATGTGAACAAATTGCATAAACAATGAAATTTGATCACCATTAACCTAAAAACAAAACAATAAATGAGGACCGCCCAATTTTGTGTTTATTTTATTAGCTAAATATACCCGTGGAAGGCCTGCTTATGGAGTCATGGTCCCATGCCAAGGTTTTTTTTTTTTTTTTTTTTTGAATTTAGAGTAGATTTGGAGAGAGAGAGAGAGAACCGAATCTTTTGTATATATAAAATGAAAAGGCTTTCTTTCTTATTCTTGTAAATTGCAGTACAAAGATTTTGCATGTCATTTATATGAATAGTAGGGTCAGTGCAGCAACAAATTTTGTTGGATTAATGCAAATTTTGAGGTGTAGCGTAATTGTGTCATAAATTCGATTAATGTCTATATTTTAACTAAGGGACGATTAAATTAATTCTGACAAACACACATACTAGTATTAGCTACTATAATTGTCCTATGTAACAAATGATGAAAATTTTATATGAATAAATTCTTGTAAAATGCAGTACAAAGATTTTGCATACTACCATTTATATGAATAGTTGGGTCAGCGCAACAAATTTTGTTGGACTAATTAATACAGATTGAGGTGGAGAATAATTATGACGTAAATTCGATTAATGTTTACATTTTAACTAAGGGACAATTAAATTAGTTCTCTAAGACAAACACATACTAGTACTAGTTACAATTGTCCCATGTTAACAAATGATGAAAAATTTATAAACACTACAACCACCTTCCCTTATTTTTAGGTATTCAAGAGTAATAGACACATGTTAAGAAATATTCATATACGAAATGTATCAAGTGAGAGGACTTTTTATATATTATGAGAATAGGAGAAATAAATAGTAATCATCCTTTTCATTAATAGTCAAAATTAAACTAAACAAATTTTTGAGTTTTTTTAAAAACCGCCTTACATTAAATCTAATTCTTCCACAAATAATTACATGGCCTTAGTTTTTATTCATCTTCCTCTCGTATAAAAATGATTTTCTCATTGGATATACCTCATAATCTTCTTACTTTAAAGGAAGTAAATTCATCCCAATATAATCTTCGAATCTAACACTTCTAAAACAATGGAAAAAAAATAATCTCAATGAAAAAAATGAACACAATTACACACACAACTAATCATAAATATATTAGAATATCGATCATTGATTGGAAAATACATGATTGCAGAATAAAATCTTTCTTAAAATGAGCCAAATATATAATCTTTCTTATATGATTTAAGGAAAAACAAAATTTTCTAAAAAATTGATATAGGGATAAAAGAAATCCAGACATTTATTATACCTTTATGTGCTATGATATTTTCAAGATGTTATTCTTGCTTAATTGAACTTAATAAAGTTTAAACATTTAGCATTTCATAGTTGTTTTTCAAATTTTGTTGTTTCATAAGTGTAACCAAGAAATAAATATTTATATCACAGTTTTAAATGTCGTCAGCTTTTTGTCAAAAAAAAGAAGAAAGAAATATCGTCAGCTTACAAATTTTTAATAACTTGAATAATAAATATTGTATAGCTATAATAAATTATCTTTAACGCATAAGCAATTACCCTTATAACCTGAAGGTTGCCCTTTCTTAAAGTATATTGATAATTAAAAAAATTACAAACAAAGATTTCTTTTCATTATAGTATAACAAATTGAAAATGGAGAATTTTGGTATTAGTAATGGATGATGCTCATGTGGCTAGCAAGCTAACCGGGAAATCGTGGGAGAACCCGATCCACTTGACAGCGACACTGTATGTTTCTTTAGGATATTGTTATAAACGGGATAATACGTATCTAATTTAAATTCATCTAGGAGGTGGGTTTTTTTCCCTTCTACACCACTTTGCATTGGTTTATTTCCCATTACACCACTTTTGTTTTTAATTCCCAAAGTATATGCTTTTTTTCCTATGGTGAGAAGTTAGGATTAGGTTCCTCGACTTCTCATCTTGCCTTTTTTTTAGTTAGTATTATAAAATAAAAATAAAATAAAAGTTACTATGTACAGCTAAGAAGTTGGGATTTTATTACCTGATTTCCGTAGGTTTATTTTTTTAAAATATTTATATTTAAATTTTTTTTAAAAAATTGATTTTAAAAAAAAATAATTTGTTTGAATAACAAGAATTGTGCTAGTAACTTGATTAAATACTTTATTTATATCAAAATACATGATATCATAAATAAAATACATAAAGAATAATATTTGTTTAAGAAAAAATTATGAAGGTATGTTAGGACAATTGTTCTGTTTTGTCCTTGTTGTTGATCGATTCTACATTTTTTTTTTGGGTATTCCGTTTAATTTCTTAATCTATTTTAGTGGGAATGCGATTTGAAATCGTACTACCCTTTGCACTCCTCCTTTTCCTTGGATTAGATTCAACTGATCTCCTTCATATTCTTGCCACATTAATTCGTGTGACACTAAATCAAAGGAGTTGTTGTAAATGTACAATATGTTCTGCAAAGTAAATAGCAAAGGCACATAGTTCACGTGATCGACATTGACAAATTTATAGGCAGTCATTGACAGATCTATCATGTATATGTTGAATATTAGGCTAAACTCTTATCTCATGTCATGACTGTCTATATATATGACAATGTCGATCACGTGAACTATGTGCCGCCGCTATTTACTTTGCAGAACATATTGTACATCTACGACAACTCCTTTGGTTTATTGTCACACGAATTAATGTGACAAGAATATGAAGGAAATCAGTGGGGTATGATCCAAGGAAAAGGAGGAGTACAAAGGGTCGTCCGATTTCAAATCGTATTCCCACTTAAATGGACTAAGAAATTGAACGGAATACCAGAAAAAAAATGTAGAATATCCAACAAGGACATAACAGAACAAATTATCTTAACATATCTTCATAATTTTTTCTTAGACAAATATTATTCTTTATGTATTTTATTTGTGATATCATGTATTCTGGTATAAATAAAGTATTTAATCAAGTTACCCGTATAATTCTTGTTATTCAAACATTATTTTTCAAAAAAATTAAAAATATATTTGTTTTAAAATGCTGCACAAATTATTTTTCAAAAAAAATTTCAAACTTTTTTAAAAAATATTTTTTTAAATATAAATATTTTTAAAAAATAAACATACGGAAGTCGAGTAGTGAAATCTCGACTTCCTAACTGTGTATACAATAATTTTTTTTTTATTTCATAATACTAACTAAAAAAAATACAAGGTTAGAAGTCAGACAACTTTATCCCAACTTCTCACCATAGCAAAAAAGGCATGCACTTTGGGAATTAAAAACAAAAGTGGTGTAGATTGGGAATAAACCAATGCAAAGTGGTGTAGATTGAGAAAAAACCCGTTGTATAGCCCACAAATATGAAGAATGACCCTCTATGTGATCTGTCACGTCAACCTGCAAATCCAAGGAACCATTTTAGTAAAAGATCCAAATCAGATGAACTACGAATGCTTGCACTAGTTTAGAAGTTAAAATAGCAACTTGCAAATTGCAATAGTAACCCAAAATGAACAAAGAAACAGAAACTTGCAACAATGGTCATGCGTAGCCAAGGAGATGGAGAAAAATCTTACATTTTGAAACCCAGTAACATCGACAGGTTGGATTCCAGCTAATCCTTGAGAAAGTAGACTGCACAAAATTAATAGTTAGATTAGTTTCTACTGTCTACTAAAAAGTCTACAGGAAATCCCTCTATTTTTTTTCTTAATTATTAAAATTATTCTATTGATACTACGTAAGCATGCTCTTTGTGAAAATTGACCACCGTCAAGAGAACTTTATGGATCTTAATCAATAGATGAAACTGAGTCAATGAAAATATGGTATGCTATTCTCTGCTATTGCAGGATCAGAATGCCATAACTCACGACTTCATGTGTAAAACTGCATAAAAAGCATTTGGTCCAAGGGGATTATGTGGTGAGAACAACGAATCCGATTTCATGCCATTCTTTCATTTTCTTTTCAATTTTGATTGTGAAGTGAATCTTTGTGTATGGAATAGTCTCACAACTCTGCAGAATTCTACCACTACATTATTGTGTACCTGACGCAGAAAGCAACTCCAAGCATCCAGTCATTTCTTGAATAAGCATTTACAAATCTTCCTGCTACCATCTACAGAATATCAGGATCTCATAGTAATTAATAAAACTATATTTCTACCATACAAGTGAGATCAAGAAGATACTATTTATGAGAAAAATTAAATCCTCTTCCACCTTTTTAGCAGCTTCCCAATTCTCATCCTTGATTGGAATGGGTGTTCCAAGAAGAACAACTCACTCTACCAGTTCAGCTGCCAATAAACAGAAGCAGTGCCTCAGAATCAATAAGAAAGGGAACATCTTATTTAACAGATAAATGCATGATTCCCCACAGAAATGATATAATATCTACATAACCAGGATGAAAAGTTTAAGTTCGAGAGACAGACAATAAGATTAAAAATACCAAAAAGATAGAGAAATAATCTATATCACATCAAAGACAAAAAATGTGGAAATGCATACCACTGTTTTCTGTTTCAGCTAAAAACTCTAGACACTTGCAAATAACTCTAGCCCCAAGTGAGTAACCTACAAGTGTAACAGGCCTGAAATTCATAGATTAAAAATATTTCATATTCCACAATTTTAAAGGAGCTAAACTTTTTAAAGAAACCTTGAAATAAGCAAAATACCTATTTCCCTGTACTTCAGCAAGCAACTTTCCTGCCTTGTCTGATCTGAAAGTGAGATAAGCAGGATTAATTGTAAACTAAGAATGGAAACTGACTGTAACAAATTTTTCCTTGAGATGACAAAAATTGAAAACATGCCTCCTTGCCAAGCATCTTATTAAAAGAGAGAGACGAACAGGTAACATACTTGGCATGCCAAATCAACTCAACATCCCAGTTTATCCACTAGGTTTTGGCTAGAATGTGCAGGATTAATTGTAAACTAAGAATGGAAACTGACTAACAAATTTTTCCTTGAGATGACAAAAATTGAAAACATGCCTCCTTGCCAAGCATCTTATTAAAAGAGAGAGACGAACAGGTAACATACTTGGCATGCCAAATCAACTCAACATCCCAGTTTATCCACTAGGTTTTGGCTAGAATATGATGACATTTAACAAACAGGTAATAAGCAAACCCAATATTTCATTTTCACAACATAGAAGATGTAGCCTTAAAAACCCTGTATGCTAGGAATTAGGAAAATCATAAACAATATGTGCTAAGCAAGTTCCCCCCAACATCAACATCAACAACAATTTTAACCCAAGCTAATTGGGGTCGGTGGTAGATGAATTCAATGATAGATAGAAGGAGGTTGGAAAAAAAAAGGAAGGGGGAAAAAAGGCGGAGGGAGATTAAAAGGAAAAGGACTAAAAAGGGACCATCTGGAACATAGAGTTAACAACAGGTCTAACCCTCGGCCAAGCTTATACCTTTTCTCCATTTCATCATAAGACACGCCATCCACCAATCTATATCCCACTCCATTAAGTCTTGTTTAACTACCTTTTCCTAGGTAAGTTTTGATCTACCTCTACTTCTCATGCACTTGCCAACTACAATGACAGTTTTTCAACATTATGAAACACTATAATTATCCACTAACTAGCAATTGCATCACTATGTACAATCCAGCAAAACAATTGAAACCTTTCAATTGCCTATGTGTTACCAAGTAACAAATAGCAAGTAGATGTTTTTCCTTTTACCGTGCAAAAGTTCTATATACATACAATCAAGTGAAAAAAGTAAACCTGTCGATAGTAATTGTCCATGTGCGTCTATGAATTCAGTTGCAGCAAGTAATGCAGCTGGCCAAGCCAATGCAGTTAAAAGAGCATGCAAGACCGTCATTATTGCCCCTTGCTTCATAAGCTCCGTTGCAATTGCTAAAGCATATGACAACAATATTGGCACCAATCATATACATCTCTCTACTTAAATATACTATACAAAAGTACTAGCAGCCTGGAACCAAAACCAATTACTTGAAGTAAGCCAATCCTGAATTCCAGTGCTCAGGGAAAATAGATTCTTGGACTCCCACTGCAGTGCATACCTAACTTTTGGCAAGGCCATAGGAAATGTCATTTGAGTAGCAAGGCCATTATTATGTGCTTCTATGGAAACAATTGTTTCTAGAGTAATAATCCCTTATTATTCAAAACTCTCTAGGAAGCTAGTAAAAATATGCAGTTATTTCTCCAAAATAAGTTGAACCAAGCACACTAAATATTGCATTTTATAAACTGAAGATAAATTGCAGGAATTTGTGATTAAAATTCAATGTCGTAATTTTGCATCAACATGTTGCCTTTAGCTAATGGAAAATCATATTCAACAATAATATTCACAATTGTATCAACTATTTTTTCCTAAATAATGACTATCCAAGCATAACAATTTTAGGAGAAGGAAAATAATAATAATAATGTGAACCTCTCCAAGTTGTCATCCTGTCCTTCCCACGGCCTTATAAAATCGTCATCCTCAAAGACCAATCCAGAGACCATGATCATAACCCGAAGCTTCTGCAAGCAGAAGTCAAATAAGGATCTAATTTGAATCAATAAACTAAGAGCAAAATAGTGCTAGATAATATGAGAAAGGTTAGACAAAGATTGCACATGTATGTTTTTCCCTGCACACAGATCATGACTCAGGTAAGAAATAGTCACCAGAAAGTAGGAATATGAAATCAATAAAAACTTACACCTTGGTTATGGTTTTCGCCTACAGCTTTGAATTCAAACTCGTCAACATCCCCAACTCTCCTAGCCATTTTGCTTCCACTGACTCTAGCTCCAGCAGCTAGTAAAACAAAGTGATACATAAAGTATTTTCATCATCTAAAAAAGGAGCATCACCAACAGAAACACACACAACACAAAAAAAAAAAAAAAAATCTGCAAGAAAGTGAGTTGTTTATTTGCAATATAGATCATAAATACATCTGAATAACATATAACTAGCTTGTATGGCAATTTGCAAAGGAATATTGTCAATTAATGGCTAAACGTAGGCTCCATTTGTTTTACAGTTAGAAATCAATTCTCACACTTTCCAATGAAAAATACACATTACAGTACAATTTCTCTCTCAGCCTTTTCAAAATCAATTCTACTTCAATGCTAAACCAAATAGCCACGTACTGTCTTCAAGATAATAGCATATAGGAGGTATTAAAGAGCATGCTTAACTCCTCCAGACTATTTAAAATTTAAGAAAATATCCCATATAACCTCTATAACTTCTCTTATACAGACAATTCAAAGAGTTCCTTTTGCAGCTTGACTGACAATTATCTAACTTATTTCATTGAAGCAATTACTGTAAAGAGTAAACAACCAAGCCTTTTTCTACTAGGGGTATTGGTTACATGAATCAAACAATGCCATAAAGCAATTAATGTTTTCTTTTTTAATCAGCAAATTCAAATATGTATATATTAGTAAGTTAGGTACCAGAGGTACCAAAAAGGAGGAGTACAATCACACGTACAATGTACTTAATTAAAGATGCAAGTTAATGTAGCAATTAAAGATAATACACCAGTAAGACGCATAAATGTATGAGTAATGACTTGGTAGTTGGTGGTTCTGATATTATCCTTAAACTACACTAGAAATTTACAAAAAGCTATTTAATTTCTGTATAAATTGAAGGCATAATAGCACAACATGAGAAGATTATAGTAAAACCTAATCATATATAAGGAAATATGTACCTCCAAATGATGCAGCAATGGCAACAGAACCAGCAACAGTTCCAGCATCACTAGCAGCTGCAGCAAATCCACTTGCTCCAATTACGGGAATCAGAGTACCCAAGGTTGGAGCCAAAGCACCAAGCCCTGCAGCAATTGCTGGGGCAGCTAATCCTGTTAAATGCATAAAAACAAAAATAATCAAATCAACAAGGAAACTCATCCAATTTGAAATTATATATTCCAGAACACAGAAAAGATATATTATAGCAACTGAACTATTGTGAAGCATAAAAGAATAAAAATATTATTTTCACACCACCAGTAATAGCCATCAAAGTTTCCCCCGTTAAGGCTGCAGCACCAATGATACCACCCCTCTTCCATTTAGCCCACTTGTCTTCATTTGATTGAGTTTCTTCTTTACTTGCCTCTTGCTCTTTAATGAAAGCCATTGCAGAACTAGCAACTATTGTCTCAATGGCCTCCTGCAAAGTGAAGATTCATCTTTATCACTAGAAAATATGGAACCAAAAAAAAGTGATTTCTTTTTCACAAAGGACAATTCAAAGCTAAGTTTATTGCATACCCTATGTAGAATTAGGCTTTGAATTAGTTACTTATATATCAAGGGAGAATGTATAGGCAATGTTCACCAATGCGAAGGTTAGTTTTTACCATGTCTTTATTAATACAGTATAAACAGTAAAACAAAACCTTGCACTTATATTTCAAGATCACCTCAATTTATCAAAAGTTGTTACCCAATCACATTCAGTTACCAATTAAATGATTCATTCACCAACCAATTTCCCACTTGATATCGAGCCAAGTTGCAAGCAGCTGCAGAGTGACACGTTGTCGAGCATCATAGCCCTTTCTCCTCCGGCTATATTTCTTGTTATTTTCACCTAAATCTGATAGACAAGCTCGTGGAGCACTGTCACTTTCCTCGGATAGCTGAGAACCATTACCTCCTCAGTTGGAATCTCATCCATATTACTTCCAAAAGATCCCTGATGTGAGTCTTCACAGTCAAGGAAAGGAGTACCTGGGTTTCTAATTGCAAATCTACCTCTCAGAATCCGGTTGAACATCAGCAGTGGAAAACTTTTCACGGCATTGATGCTCATATTCACGTAATTTCTTCCTTCTAGACAGGAGAGACTCGGAATTGTTCTCCAGGTTATGCACCATAGCTTTAACAGCTTCTGACAAAGCAAGTTCTTTATCCAACCTTTGAGAAGAATCATCATCATAATAATCAAAATCTTCTGATAATAGTCTCAAGAACTGTGACATTCACATACATTATCCTTAAGCGCTGTATTTTGGGGGGGAAGTAAAACAGAAAATGTGTCTTATTTGGTATTCAGTTGAATACAATTGTAAATTGAAAACTGAAGTTTCAATGATGCAGTAGAATGAGGTAGGTACCGGACTGACGTGACGTGGAGCTGAAGAAGAGCCAGCAGTTTCCTCGAGTCCAAACCATGCTGCGGAATCAATATCTAGGTACCTGATCAAGATCAAGCACACACAATAACATCACTAATTCGAAGGAAGCCCCTATAATTTTAAAATTTGCAATTTCATCCCAAAGCAGCTAACTAATTATGCTTTTCAAGAGAAAAGATACTTGAAAACAGGGCGGAGCAAACCGGAATTGTGATGGACCCAAAGGTGGAACTAGTTTCAGAATCAGAAGGGAAGTCGTGGGTTGATAGGCCCAGAGGGTGGGTCTGGAAGTTGGGCCTGGTGCAGAGCCAGCCCAAACAACGCTCTGGCAGCCTACCTCTGCGTCGGCGTCAGATACGACGTCGCCGCCATCACTTTCAATTACTTACCCCGAAATGCAGACGAGAACCAGATCGTCATTTCGATCCTTTCACACCGTTGACTGGCGCGTGAACAAGCCACTTTCTATTTTCTCACGCGCTTCGCTTGGTTTCGGTTTTTTCTAATACTGCTTCATCAGAAATAGCACTATCTTTTTAATTTTTTTTTTAAAAAATATTATTGTTGGTTAGATTTTATTTTTTTAAATTTTTTTTTAAGAATTTTTACTTTTTAAGATTTCACAGTATGTTTTTAACAAGTTTTTTTTTTTGGAAATTATGAATCTTATTTTCCTGAATTTAATTTTTTATTACAGTAAAAATATTATATTATTTTTATTAATATAATAAATAATTAAATTAATTAGTAAAAATATCAAGTAAAAACTTATTGAAATATTTTTTATGTTTAACAAACATATTTTATTTATTTGTAGGATTCATAATTATCGGACATAACAAAAAAATCTCCAATCAAACCTCTCCTCCATGATTATGTTGATTTATATTAAATGAAAAATAAAATTATTCATTTCTCTCCCTCCCTCTCTGAACGACTACACGTTAATTTGTTCTTTTGTTTTTCCTAAAAGGATTTTTCTTTCGCTCCAGTCATCCACTTATTTTGACCATAGCTTATCACCGAATTTTATCAAATACAAATTTGAAAATCATGCAAACTAAATTTATATAACATAATGATACTGTAAAATATACTCTCGTTTAATAATAGACTATTATATACAATAAGATTATTAAATTTATAATAACTGTTTTAAAAATATATTTAAAATAATTTTTAATTAATTAAAAAGGTAAAGTATTTATATTAACAATGTATCAAAATTAAAATCTTATAAAATATATAACTTTACAAATGATATTACTTGTTTATAGGTACCATATATGTTAAAATATACTTAATTAATAAAGTATCAATTAATTTTTAAATTATACAAAATTTTATATACATAATATTTTTTTCTTTCCTTATTTTTCAATTTCTTTTAAAAGAATGGACTTTGGAAACTAATATTCATCCATCAATGAGAACTCTGCCTCAATGATCATACATATTCCTTGTAACACGAACTAATCGACCGAGTCACTGAAAAATTGTTTCTTAAAGCAACCAAAGTTTAAAAATACATTTTAAATTTTTTGTGAAACCATGCAAATTCATTAGAATAAAATTTCAACAAAAAAGTTAACAAAATTTCAAAATCTAAAGGAAATGACACCGTTTAAACAAATTATAGTAATCACAATGAATGTCAATTCCCTCCTTCATAATTCGGAATTTGCCCTACTAATAATAACAATGTTGGACCCAGCTTACAATCTATCTATCACACAAGCAACTTGATTCCGAGTTTCCTGACCCTACTCGTGCAACTGCCTGAGGGATGTTGGTACTTGGTGATCCAATCTATAATGCGTTAATTCAATCCAATGCGGTTTTATTTGTTATTATTATTGTTGCACAATTCAATCTAAAGATTTTGAAGAACAGATACATACTGTAAATTATTAATTTCTTCGAAATTTTGAAGGAAAGACGAATAAGGATCTGTCCAACAATGAAACCTAGTAAAGTTCTTCACATTTAAAATTCAATGAGATGAGATTACATAGAATAGACAAGACTACGAAGAACCCTAACGCTCTTTCTTTTCTTCATCAACAAGCAAACAATGAAGGCGAGAGGTTACTGTTTGCAAAGAATGCTGTTATAAACAGGATAATATCTATCCAAATCAAGTTTGTCTAAGATATGTTTAGCCTAAAGATAAGAAAAATGGCCCCCTGCAACATAATCTGTCATGTCAACCTGCAAATGCAAAGAACCATTTTAGCAAAATATTCAAATTCGTTGAATTATGGATGCTAGCAAAATATCCAAATTATACAAAATATGATAGCAACTCAGCTAAAATAGCCAAGAAAGTGGAGAAGCAACTTACAATTAGGAGGATCCCAGGAATATTGAATGGTTGGATTCCAGCTAATCTTAGAGAAAGTAGACTGCATAAAATTAATAGGTTAGATTCTACTTTCTGGTCAACAAAAAGTAATCCTTTTAAACTAAATTTAAAAAGAAAAAAATTATGAGACTAGTTAAGGGTTTTCTTAGCCTGATACATACCTCAACTTCTGAACTCTTTGTTGAATGCTCCCCAGATAGTTTTTGAGGATGATGATGTACATCTGCTACCTTTAATGGTTCATCTGGTGTTGTGGTTTGAGATGGTAAGTTTAAATCACCTGAGGAGCTTACTGCATCACCCTTACCTGCGTCAAGCATTGGGCTAAGCGCATCTGCAAAACTAAGACAATCAGCTATAGAACCGTCAGTCAACTCCTCACCACATTTCATAATAGAAGTGGGAGATTCCAAGCCCCCAAGTGACTCCATTGCCTCCACTTCAGCCAGCAGATCTGAAACTGACTCATCCAAATCATTTGGTTCACCAAAGATTGATAGCCATGTAGGTATGTTACATACTGGATTAGTTACATCAGGGCATCTCCAGTTCTGACCAGAAGATAGCCCTGAATTCTCCTCACTGTCTGAATGTTTCTGACAACTTTGCCCACTATTACTTTGACCCTCAGAAATTCTGTTCAAATCAAAATTTCCATTATCTTCAGACTGTACTTCAATCTTATGAACTTCTGTTAATTTATCAGAAGGATTCTCATTCAGTTTCTCCAAAAATACAGTTGACGGCAGTGAAGCGTATACATGGGGGACGTCACGACAAGAAACTTCACATTTGAGTGACTCCTCCCTCCTTTCAGAATTTCCACTTTGCCCCTCATTGTTATTCCCATCTGCTTGTATAGTCAAACCTGGAGACTGAGAGTTCCAACCATTGCTCCTAACAGATTCATCTTTACCATTAGATTGTGTACAAGTATCAGCCACTTTTTGCTCCTCGCACTGCTCAACAATTTGAAGGTTTGCAGAATTTTCATTCCTTGACACATTGTTCTCATTCTCACCACCATCCTGACCATTTTCTTTATTTTCCAATGTACTATTGGTTCCAAAAGACAGCTGTTGGCTGTTGTTTGGCAACGACACATTGTTAGAACACTTCCCACTCAGCACATCAGTTAAGAATATAGAGTTATCTTGTGTCTCATCTACACTCCATATTCTGAGATCTGGAGGAAAATATCCACATGCATCCCACTTATACAGCTGCAATAAAGAGAAAGGTCCTTGAACCTTCCCAGTTGGATCCTGATAATGCCACGGTTTATCATTAACAAAATTGTTGATTGGCAGCTCCATCTTTGGAGAGAGAAGTAATGATGAAACATCCACCGCAACACCAGATGCTTCTAATCTTGCAACTCCTGCATTGTGCTATCATTATTTGCTGTTCATTAGGGTTAATTTGGTTCTTTGTTATACATATATTCACAGTTAGCTCACAGGTAGTGACCAAGTCTGGTGTACTGCATCTAACATTATTCAAGAAACCATTCCAATTATGTCTGTTTATCACTTCTATTAGCATTTTTCAAATGAGTTAATTCTGTTTTTAAGTCTACACAGGAGATTTTAGAATCAGAACCTTTGTCATCATTAGAATGCTAAAATTCATGGCAAATTTGAACCCTAATACTCATGGAAGCAGTACCTTTATACGGGTTTTTAGCTTGAAGGATCTCATGAAATGTCAAAGATAGCTTCTCCTTCAAATACGTCCAGTACACCTTGAAAAGATACTCCCAGCTGCTCTTGTCATCAAAATCCACCTCACACTATAAAAGTAGCACAAGGAAAGAAAACCAATCAGGCCATCATGTATCATTAAGTAAAGTGGTCACCCCATCCCTCTATTTTCTCCCTCCCTAACACACAGTAACAGAAGTGGGAGGGGGGGTAGTAACAGTGTACATGCATATATAAGAAAGTTGAGCATACCGCTGCCTTGTCACCCTGGGCACAATTCTCTATAAGTATTATAGTCCTCTTGCACATTCCACATAAACCTTTATTTTCTCTGATAGAGACAAAATCGGCCTTTTTTGTACATCCCTTGCACAAAGAATAGGTACAAGTATAGCACATATAATGCGATCCTTTCCCACAAGTGCTACATATATGCCAACCTAAGTAGTGCAAAAAAGGAATGTTTATTAAACGAAAGATAAGCCAGTTAATACATACTAAAATATTAAAACCAAAATAAATAAAGAGGATTGATTTCTCAAAAATGAGTGAATGTGCACTGATTAGCAAATGTAATAATTGCAAAAACCTTTTAAAAGTGATAATAAGTGAATATCATTGAAGAACATTGAGTTGATTCTGTATAAGGAAAAGAAGAGACGCATGCATAGGAAATCTATATGCTACTATATAAAGCAATCCATGCAAGAGGAACCAATGTCCCTTGTTCATGCATTTACCCCGTCCAAATTAACATTCCCTCGACATAATTGTGTCATCAGTTAATCAACCCTATAATTATGCTATAATTTTCAAAAGATCAAATTCAAATTTCATTCACATCCATGATCAGACCGCATTTAGGCTATAATGAAGCTTTCAGTTTCAAAATTTTGCATTAATTCTAATATCTCTCATCTCATATAGTAGGAAAACAAGCATAAGATTCTGTAACTCCAAATTTTAATTAGAACTCCTCAGTTTACATTAATCACTAGGTACACAAAACACAACATATGCATGTATAATCCAGTTTCACAAAACACGTAGAGCAAGCGAAATCCGATCCAATTGCATGTTAATTGGTTATACCGGCAAAATGAACGAAGACAGTTTAAAAAGCAACATACCGCAATTCCATTTGGCCTTTGAGCGAAAAAAGGCCTCGTCTCGCTTAATACACGAGGGATGATACGCTTTAGGGCATCCCCTAAAAAAGGAGAGAGATAAAGGGAGTGTTAGAAAGATAAGATAAACCCTCCAATGCTTACAACTGAATAAAGAAACCATCACTTGCAATATAAAACCCAAACTGAATATCAATTATCGCAAAATAATCGATAAATCAATCACAGACACGAAGCGAAGAACAGAACGGTGATGACGACGACGACTCACCGGCGATCACAGAGAACGAGGCTTCCACCGTCGAAGCATATGAAGCAAACATCCTCTTCTTCATTTTTCTGCCTCGACGGCGGTATAATCCCTTTGGGAACGCGGCTTCCCTTGGCCGGACGACCGCGCTTCCGTTTCAAAACGGAAGCGCAACAACCGCCGTTTGCCTCAGCCATGTCAACGTCGCAAACCTCCGTGACATCAGTGACATGCGACTTCTCCGAATCCCCACCGCCACCGCTCACAACCTCCGGCGCGGGCTCCAGCTTCGGCTGAAGCTGCGGTTCCATAGAACAATCGAATCGAATAGAAGAGAATCAATTAAGAATAAGAGAACATGAATTGAAGAGAGAGAGAAACCCTAATCGGAGGAATTTGGGAATTGGGATTTAGGCGTGGTCGGTCTGATGAAGTGAGTGGGCACACGGAATTGTGGAATTGAAATATGGACTCGGTGCAGATGTAAGGAGACTTGTTTGTTTCTTTCTTCTTTCCTTTTTTATTTTTGGAATAAATAAGTATTTTCTTTGCCTTTTTCGCTTTTACCTTTCACTCTTTCAGGGCTATATAGGAGTAATATTTAAATTAATATTTTTATTTGGTTGATATTATTAATTAAATAATTAATTAATGAATGTTTATAAGTATTTCGTTCGTTCTTGATAATCCATTAAGATTGTGAATGAATGGACAAAAGCGACTCTTATGTCTGTCCGATTCTGCGTTTCTCGAACAGCACGTGGTTAGTTGTTGCCGAGGAAACGCCACTCATTGTGGGTGGGACCTACTTCTCTTCATGTTCAACGCTAAAAACATGATCCAAATCCTATTCTTCTTTTGCCACATATACCAGCCTCAATATATTATTATTATACTACATTAACATTATAATTTATAATTATTTTTTTGATTGAACTATAATTTATAATCATATCAAGATTTAGATGATGAATTATAAATAGAATTCGTTTTATGGTTTTCCAAATTCAAATCAATTTTAAGGTAAGTTTTTTTATTAAAAAAACTGTTTCAAATTATTATCATTTTATTTAAAAATTATATTTTACTTTTAAAATATAAATGTACTTAGTAAATTTTCATAATTTATTTATTATTTTATTTTATTTCAAGTAAGAATTTATTATTTGAATTTCAAATCACTTGTTTTTATTAATACAATAAAATAATAACTAGTACATAAATTTTTAATGTTTTTTATAAATAATATATACATTAGCCAAAGAAAATCAAATTTCATTATATGAATAAATGTTTCAAATAATGTATTACTTTTTATTTGTATAATTTATTTTTTACCTTTTGACTTTGAACAAAATTAATTTTCATATATTGAAATTCACTATTATTAAGTTTTCTATTTAATCCATCCATGAGCCTATTTGGCAGCAAAAAAAAAACAAAAACCCAAGAGCCTATTTTCTCGTAAAAATATTCACAATATCAATAGAAACATAAAAAAAATTCAAAATTTACCATTTAGAATTTTTAATAATAGATAATGTATTATTTAATTTAAAATAATAATGTTGAAAATTCAACTAAATAATATAAATAAAATATTATAAAATAAAAAAATGATAAGTATTGTTTTAAGGGGAAAATCTTCACATTATTATTCTTTTAATTTTTCTAACATGTGCAACATTACCCACAATAAGGATAATTAATAACTTAATTTTACAGTATATTTCTCTTTTATTAAATAGATTTGCTTCCTATTATATTTTCCTTTAAGAAAATATATTTGTTTCATTCACTGTAGTGTTAGGTTGTCCATAAAATATTAACATTAACATGTACGTTCCCCCCCTCTTACGAAAGACATGTTGTTTTTGGCTATCCTTGTGGCACAACAGGATTGCATGATCAAAAAGGTTGACTTCCTGGTTTGCTTTCATAGAAACTTTTGCCTCTGTTTGTGTTATTTTCTTTTTTTATTTTAAGCATTTACAATATATAATTATTTATATAAGGTGATTATCATAATTTTTTCTCATAATTTTATATAAATTTAAGCATTTTAAACACAAATTCATTCTAATGATAAGATTATTAAAATAAGTACTTAAATTAATTTTATGAATTTTATGATACTTAAAATTATATTATTTATGATATAATATTGTTAAACAAACGATTACTTATAAAAATAACTCAACATCATATGATGCAATAGAAATAAATCTTAAACCCTAAACAATAAATTAGAGTATAAATTTAACATCCAAAGATAATTTTACACTATTAAATAATAAAAATTATATTTGAAATTAATTTTTAAGATAAATTTTATAAAAAAAATTATTATACATGTCAGGTCAAGATTGAATGAGAATGTAAAATATTACATTTATTACTTATTTAAAAATATAATTTTAATGATAAATTGAAAAAAAATGAACACATGACTTAAAGAAATGATTTTTTTGTAAGTATGACAGGGACAAAGTTTATGTAATAAATGAAATTATATTAAGCGTAAGGATGAATTATTTATTACTATTTTAATTTAATTTAAAATATATCACAATAATTATCTCTATTAAATTATTAAAATTTAAAAATGGAAATTTCTGTTTTAGAGATTAATTCATTTTAAGGGGAAAAAACTTTTCCTTGCGAGTAATGTTTTGCTCCCGGAAGTTAATGAAGTCGTTATTTTTTTCCAACATGAATGAAGTAGTTATTATAGAGTACTTTTTTTTGATAAATTACCACGTCAGTTATATGATGTTTGCTGTCAAGAAGTTAAGCATTATTCAAGATGTCCACAATTTTGTTAAGGGTCTTACTACTAACTAGTGATCTTCAAATATTGGTAAAGAAATTAAAAAAACATATATTTATTATAAAATTATGAAAAAACATGAACATAATTTTACATATCTCCAAAAAAAAATCTTTATGTTTATTAACCAATACCCTGATTATCATTTGTCTTTACATAATACCTAAAGACATGATGTCGTCCATCATAAATGTTTGGTTTGACTCGTAGTTAGTTCAAAGCCTCTATCTTCTTGGTTGAAGTTTTTGGTGGACAAGAGGATGTGATTCACGTGTACCTAATTTTTTTTATTGATACCTTTATAAATATCTAGCAGTTTTTTAAAAAATACTTACATAGAATCCAAATTTTACATCAGTAATAAGGATTTTTTTTTAACTAGGTAATGAAAGGATTTTTTTCAACTCGAAAAACAGAAACTCAATTATGTAATATGATTATTTTACATCATTATGCAAGGAGTTTATAAGGCCTAATCGATTAATTATGGTATGGACAAAGATGTTTGGAGAAATACGGCTTCCTTTACATGATACAAAAGGTTTTTATATATACACACAAACACACCAAAGCTATTCAAACATGTGTCACGTAAACTGATATTAATTAAAGATAAAATTATTAGGATAGCTCTTATATACTGCAAAACAATAAAACAAAACACTTATCTACATATCAATATCACAGCAGTGGGAGAAATATTTATGATATAATCTTGAAATGGATATTTTGTAGTAAACTTGAGTTTTCATGTACTCTAAATGGTAAATTTTGTCTCTTTTTCATTAGGAAGTGGAATTGTCATTTCCCATTTGAGTTTCCGATCGGAGGGCACCACATATGTTACACCAGTTACATGCCATATTTTTATACTCTCATTTTGTTTGATATTTAAGGTTTTGGTAAAAAAAATATATTAAGAAATATGATTAATATTTTATATTTCATAAAAAGTCATATAAATTCCTGATATATACTTTTTTATATTAACTAGATTCTCTCTCATTTACACTTTTTTTTATTTTCTCACTTTACAATAAATGATTAAAAATATAAATAAGAAAAAAATATTTAATGGGTAGTACTTGTTAATATTACAAAAACACAATAAAAATGAAATGAAAAAAGATTATCAAAACATGAAACAAAATGGGACGCGGAGGACATAATAATTATCTAGTTAGGAGGTTGATGTGGGACGCTCCTACACCGGCAGCATTTATTCTTAGAATTTAAGTTTGAAAAATACTACTGATATGTATTGTTTGATAATACCAAGAGCGCTGTTATAGTGTTACCAAATAATAGGTTATTTGGTCCCTTATACGTCATAAAAGATTAATTGAAAAGAAAAATACAAAATACTTAATAAGAATTAAATTCATAATTTTTATTTATAAATAATATAATAAATTACTAACACATTTATTTTATTTAGTTAACTACATTAACACTATTTTTATGTATCATTAATTAATAGTTTTTATTTGTCAGATTATCAAAATTTATGATTCAAATATGTTTAATATATAAACCTTTTTTAATTTCATTTTATATTTTTATATTTTTATTTTGAATATTTTTTATTTTTTATTTTACTAATTTATAATTAAATT